>JARHVA010002350.1:1185000-1190000 GCA_037957365.1 Torreya grandis
TAAATGTATGGGGAAAGTTGTTAAAATATATAGGTGAAATTTTGATAGTAGGTATGTTGTGATAAGCATAAAAAAATCTTGATTTCCATTCTTGCTTAGAACACACACACACACACACACACACACACACACACACACACACACACACACACACACACACACACACACACACACACACACACACACACACACACACACACACACACACACACACACACACACACACATTTATGATGTTAATTGGGAACTTGACTATAAATTCTTATCATGGCATAGTATTTAATTAATTTGATCTTGAATCTGTAATTGCATGCTTATAGGGATATCAATAATTATTGATACTAGTAAACCAATGGGTGACCCATATACATACTCCTTAATATCATGTGCTATGACTTAATAACATATAGTTGTGTGAGTGAAATGACTCAGATTGATATATCTAAATTATGTTATGAAAATTTTGGAAAAATTAATGTTGTAGCTATGATATTGTTATTTCATTGTACTACTAGTTTACATCCTTGCTATTATCATTTACATAGATGAATAGATTTCATGCTCTATTTTATTTTGCATGTAATAGTGTAGTATACATATAGGTTTTATTTGCTTCTCAATATCTACATTGTTTTATCTACCCCTCTAAGAAGGGTAAGACCACTTTTGAAAACGAGGTTTGTGGGAGACCGTGGGTCTATGGTTGGAGGTCAAATAGTCATATGATGATCTCCATATTTAGATAGTACAACCAATTGAAACTATCCTCAAACTATATGGTGGGTCATAGAGATGTAGTTAAGGCTTACATTTTACTTTTATACTAGCATTATGTATATTGTGATAGTACCTTATTGTAATCTTTCATAAATAGAAAAATATTGGTTGCATAAGTGTATAAAATAATTTTGATATATAAATAGTAGTATTTGTACTTGTATTCTTGTCTAATTTATTATTTTCACACACTTTTAAAGTGCCTAACAAACCTCAATGCATAAATGATCAAATTTATAGCCTAATGTTATGTTTAAAACTAATTAATAAATGATAGTTAATGAGCATGTGAGCTGATGTATTATAATATTTTATTATTTATTAGTTTTAAACCAAGGACTATATTATATTATAAAATAATATTTATTATACTTTGAAAAAAAAATAGTGTTATTTTTCTTAAGTTAGAATGGGGTCCATTGTGGTATTAGAGCTTAAGGTTTATCTCTCAGACCTATTTAGTCCATTAATGTATATCTTTCCTCTAATATTAAAAGAGAATAACATGAGGAAGGTCACCTGGTGAGGGTCCCTCTAATAGGAACCTTCAGGTTGATCCTATTTAGCTAGCAATAGAGTGAAATACAAAAATTGACCATATTCTTTCTACAATGAATGAAACTTGTGACCACATAGTAGCTATTGAATGAGAGGTTCATTTTCTCAAAGAGAATAATGAGTAGGAATACTAGGGATAACACATTGTTGAACAAAAAAAATTCAAGAGCATAGGCATGAGGAAGTACATCAAGATGCTAGAGCTTAAGTTGATAATAAACTATCATGAAGGTTAATCCACCCAAGTTTGACGACACTATTTTGGGTGATGGAGTGGAATATTGGTAAAAAAATGGAAAAGTATTTTGAAATTTGGAATTAATATAATGTCACTAAATCTACTTGGGTAGCTTACCAGCTAGATAGAGAAGCATAAACTTAGTGGGCTAATAAGAAGCTCAACATGAACCTAAATTCTACAACCATCACTTGGGAGAAATTTTTGGCTCTTTTTAGAGCATAGTGGTTACCTTGGATTTATTTTAACCAAAATTTGACATGATATTAGAATTTGAGGCAAGGGGACATGTTAGTAAATGAGTACTAGGATCAGTTCACTAAGATCATAAAATATCTTCCATATTATTAGAAGGATGAACATTTCCATATTAAAAAATTCATTATGGGACTAATACCTCAGGTTGGATGTGAGATGGATCTGCATGGACCATCCATTATGGACTAGTAAAAATGAAAATTTTGGCAGAGGTTAGAGAAAAATTCAATAAGTTTAGAAGTTCCAAATCTCTTATTAAAAAAACTATAAGAAGAATATAAACTCCAAAAACCAGTTTAGGGTTCTCAAATACCTCAAAGAATAGGAAGTCAAGAGGCAATTTTAGGGAGGGTTTTAAGAACATAAATTAGTCTAAGAAAAAGGTCACTTTAGGGGGATGTTTCACTTGTGGAGGAAACCATTATGCCAAGGACTATCCTCAATGAAAGGAAAATGGAAAGAACATAAATTCCTCTTCTTCATAGTAGGGAACCTTCTAAAAATGTATCCATGAAATAGTGGATAATAGACAAGTGAAATGCCAATCCTCAACCATTAAAGTGTCAGGTATTATTTTTAGTCTCCTAGTTACTATTTTGATTGGTATAGGAACCACTAAATGCTTTATTTCTCCCAAGATGTTAAATAAATTATATAGGAATGGTGGTTTTATGGAAATGTATTATCAGTTTAATATGGGAATGAATCTAAAGTTAGGATTCATATATGTTTTATGGAGGCTGAAATTCAAATGTCAAAACTCACTATAATGGTAGATATTTATGTAACATCATTAGGATCATATGATGTGATCTTATGGGTAAATTGGTTGGCTAAGCATTAGGAAAAAGTATATTGGTTTCTCAAAAGGGTAGAATGTTTGGATGATTTTGGAACCCTAACCCAAATATAGGGGAACTAGAGAGAGTTAAAGCTTAGACAAATATTTTCCATCCAATTAAAAATATCTCAATGTAAGGGATGATAAGTTTTTATATTCAAAATGGATGGAGTTGTTTAGTATAAGGGACCCATCTTAAAATAATTTCCCTTCCTATAAGAATTTTAATATGTCTTTCCTAAAGAGATACCAGGGTTTCCTCCAAAAAGGGTATTTTATTTCATTATAGACATCATTATAGGGTTTTAACCTCAATATAAGGCACCCTACAAGATGAAAACAATAGAGTTGATTGAGTTGAATGATCAACTCCAAGAAATGTTGGATAAAGGTTTGATTAGTCCAAGTGTCTCATCATGGGGAACACATATAGTTTTCATTAATAATAAGGATGTAACCCATCAATTGTGCACAAAATGTCTCATGATCAATAAAGCAACAATAAAAAAACATGTATCTATTACCTAACATTGATGATATTTTCAATCATTTGTACGGTGCTTCCATCTTCTTGAAGATAGATATTTGGGAAGGATAACATTAGTTGAGTATTTTGGAAGAAGATATTTTGAAGACAACTTTCATAGCTTGGTATGGGAACTATGAGTTCATAATGATACCTTTTGGGTTGATTAATGCTCCAACAAATTTTATGAATCTCAAGAATAGTTTGTTTAGAGATTATCTTGACCAATTTGTTCTAGTATTCATAGATGACATACTCATCTATTCCAAGAATGAGGAAGCGCATACCAAGCATTTTAGGTTAGTGTTGCAATGGTTACAAAAGCACAAGCTTTATGGTATGTTATCCAAGTGTGCCATATTTTATAAAAGAGCTTAGTATCTAGGGTACATCATCTCTATAGAGGGAATTATAGTTGATCCAACCAAGATTAGACCATCATGGATTGGACATAACATAAAATAATTCATGAGGTACATATTTTAATGAGATTAATAGTATATTCTAGGAAATTGTGCCATACTTTTCAAAAATAGATACCCAATCACCTTTATTCAATGGAATGATCAACTATTTATTTAGTTGGGCAAGTGCAAAGAGGCATTCCAAGTCCTAAAATAAAGCTTACTTATGCACCAATATTATATATTCCAAATCTAAATGGGCACTTCTCCATAATATCTAATGCTTTAATATATGGATTAGGAAGATTACTCTTGAGGATGGTTTAGTTGTGGCTTATGAATCTAGGAAACTAGAGCCTTATGAGGCTAATAATGCTCCCCATGGTCTATAATTGGTCATTATAGTTAATGCCTTGCATTTTTGTAGGTATTATTTTTTGGATAAACCCTTTGAGCTTAATATGTATAATCTCATTCTTAAGTATATATTCATGCAACCCAACTTTAATGTTTGATAGAGGCGATGGGTAGAATTACTTTTTGACTATGATTTTAATTTCATATACATAAAGGGAAAGGAAAATTAGGTAGTATATTATCTTAGCTGTATAAGATATATTTTAGCTTTGTCCATAATTAGATGCACCTTTAGGGATCAGGTAGTGAAATTTTCACTTGGTAATGTTTTTTATGAACAAGTCAAGACAACTTTGGCTAAAAACTCTCAAGATTGTAGATATCAAGTTTTCAATAAGAAAATGATGGAATTTTAAGGTTAAATGGAAGGATTTATGTGCATAATAATGAAAATTTAATAAATATTATGTTAAAGGAGTTACATAATACACCTTATTCATGACATCTTAGAGTAGCTTATCTAGTAATAGAGTTTAAATCTCTATATTTTTAGAAAGGACTTAATAAAAATGTAGCTGATTTAATTTATAGATGTTTAGAGTGCCAATGGGTAAAGGATAAACATATGCACCTTGATAGGTTGTTATACCCACATTTAGTACCATAATGGAAGTGGTAGGTGATCACTATGAACTTTGTCCAAGGATTGGCTATGTCTAGGAATTATCATGATATGATCTTGGTAGTTTTGGATTAAATAACTAAGGTAGATCATTTTATTCTTGGTAATATAACTAAAGATTCACATATGAATGAAAAAAGGTGTGAAATAATTTTATTTATTGTATGGGTTTTTTGAAAATATTATTCTAGATAGGGACCCCAAAATTACTTCTAGGTTTTGGCATTCTCTACATTTTGTTTTGGGAACTCAACTGAATTTTTGTTTAATGTACCATCTAGAAATGGATGGGAAAATAGAAAGAACAAATCTATCTTAGAAGACCTATTAAGAATGTATTGCATTAACCAATAATATAA
>JARHVA010002350.1:1195000-1377500 GCA_037957365.1 Torreya grandis
AGTGGGTAACACATATATGTAATCCATAATTGTTGGAGAGTTTTAAATGATGTCAAGGTGATGTCATATAGGTTCCCATGGGAGTGGATGAAGTGCCTTGATAGTTAAAGTGACAATGATAAAGTGTGTAAAGTGTTTGAAGTTAACTTGGTTGATATTCAGAGTTTATTAGTTTAGAGATGAGTATGAAGTATTAATCATGTGAAAGAGGTTATATCAGAGTTCAAGGATGATTATAGATATTGTGTTCATATTTGGAATCCATTTGGTAGTCCATAGTTTTCATCTAGACATTTTGGGTCTAGTGGTAGAAAATTTGAGTAGGCAGTTTGATGATGTCATAATTTTCATGTAGGGATGAGTCAAGAGGATTTGGTCATATGTTTGTGATAAAATTAGTCCTAGCTTACTATTTTTCAAGTATTATTTAATGAAATTAAGTGATTCCAAATATATTTTTGTGCAAATTTGGGCTCCCAAGCATTTTGATAGTGTTTTTTATGTTCAAAAAGAGTCGAGTAAGTAATTTAGTGATGTCATATCTCACACATATAAAAGTTTTAGGATAATATTGATATATTTATGAATTACCCTATGATATAATATATTATGAAATAAATATCAATTCATGTGACTAATCATGACAAAATATATGCAAGTGCAAAGTTGGGCTCCCAGGTAGTTTGATAGTGTTTTCCCATACTTAGACAAATTTACATGTGGCAAGAAAAGTTAAGTAGGAATTTTGATGTAGTAATATTTCACACATGTGGAATTTTTAGGATGACTTGATCATATGTGTTTGTTAAATGTTATACCTATTTAATATACACTAAGTTTTAGGTCATGTGATGAAGTGCATCAAAAGATATGCATGTGCAAAGTTGGTCTTCCAGGCAGTTATAGGCATAGTTGGCTTTGTGGTAGAAAAAATTGAGTGAGTAGATTAATGGAAATATATATTGTACACATAAAGGTTTTAGGATAATATTTATATATGGTTGTATTCTCCTATGTGAGGAGATCATATGGTCTAAATTTTTGACCATGCATCTAAGCGTAGCAAAAGTTATTGAGGTCCAAAGTTGGTGTTCTAAGAAAATTATAATGGTTCCCATACTTAGATGATTTTATAAGAGATAAAGACCAGGAAAAAAATGAATATCTAAAAATTCATGGTATCTCATACATATTTATCTAATGGTACGTATTCAATGAGATGGTAACAAGTGTTTGAAGTTTAATGCTGAGGAAAGGTAAAGGATAAGGATCTAACAGTTTGCGTTTAATCATGCAATTGAGATTGACAATGCTAGTGGAGTCAATGTGGTCACCCTATCTAAAGTTTAACATAATTAAAGACAAATATCCTTATAATAAATATTTATGGTGTGTGATTTATCTAAGTAGTGAGGACATGAGATGATAGCATGGTGTTCGATGTTTAATTGAGATCGTTGGCATTTGAATTTTGTAAAGGCAAAAACTAGTGCTCTATATTTTGGCTATAATATTTGATCCAAGATGAATTTGTTGATGGATTAAAAATAAAAAATTTAGAATAATCCAAGGCACATATATTGAATATGGTTAGGAGGTCTAATTATTTGTATAATCAAATTTATTGAGGTAAAAACTTTGACTATGTGTTTAACTATGGTCTGCAAGTAACCCGAGAAAGATGTTTGAGCATGTGTTGGTGTTGTTTCAATCTCTCATGATGACTTAGATATTTGGGAGTGTTTTAGACACCATGAAGATGATATATGTAGTCTTTTTATGTTTTACCAATTCATATTGAGTATGAATAACTGTTAAGAATTTGAATATGTGTTTGTTCATGGTGTCCTATGTATAAGGCTAATGTGTGAGTAGATTGAACATACGTAGAGGTGAGAAAATATGATTATAATCACTTGAGGGTGTCTTAGGAGACATAAGGATTAGACCCATGTATTTTAAAGTGATCATGTGTTTTTATTTTACTCAAATAAGTGTTAAATGGGTGAATAGGTCTTTACGAGACCTATAAGAGCTACATGGGCCTAATTGAAAGGTGTAGCTGCTTAAGAGTGACCCATAGATGTTATGAATGACATATGAAGATTTTATTTAGTTGCATCTTTATATTATAGATGAATTAATGGTTAAAGAATGCCTAATGGCTGACCAAGATGTTGATAATCATGAAGGTTCTATAAGTAGTAAAACCAAATGAGATGGTTTCTAAACTGGTGAAAGGCTTATGAGAGTAGTGATCATTGAAGTGAAGAAGAAATGATAGGTAATGTGTCTATTGGATGAGTTTATTATCATAACATTTTTTTGACTGTGTATGACCTATAGGTCATATTTTTATGTTAGAATAGTGCTCTTGTAGTTTGAGGATATGTTAAGAGGTTTGAGTGTGCATATGAGGTTAGTTTGAGTGAAGAAGGATAGATTATGGCATGCCTATGTGAGAGGAATATATGAGATAGAGATGGAGTTTATATAGGGACTATAAAATTAGAGATCCATCATCAGATGTTAAAAACATTAGTTTTAAGGTGGAAGTGTTCATTTCAAAGGAGGGTATAAAAGACTTGATCTTCCTTAGGGGTAGTTGCTCCTTGTGAAATAGGTGGTTCACTTAAGGCCTTAAGTCAAGAGGAATTGATCAAGGTTTTGGGTCAAAAGGATTTGACCAATAGGTGATTAGGAGGACTTGATCATCTTAGGGGCTGGTGCTCCTTATGGAACTTTTATTTCACTAAATTTTGGTCTAAAGGACTTGACCAGTCTCTATTTTGTAATACCATATAGGATGAGTAGTCCAAGTGTTTATAGGTTTGAGAGTGGATTTTATTCCCCAAGAGTATTTACCACATATATCTTATGTTGTATGTGTGATCTTGTATTATCTTCATTGTTCATTATTATAAACTTAGTATATGCTTTATAAATGGTTATATTAAAAGCTTAAGTGTTTGAAGTGTTTGGAAATTGAATTGAATTGTTTACCACCACTAATTCACCCCTCCCTCAGTGGCTTGTACCTATAATAATTGGTATCACAGTAGGTCCTTTGGTAAAGGTTTGATATCTTGAAGGTGGTCCAAGGTATAGTATGGGTAGTCATCAAATGCAACGAGATTTCTCTAATAAGAAAGAACCAATGTTCAATGGATATAATTATGACTTTTGGAGTGCAAGGATGAGGACATACATTATGTCCCTAGAATTTAATGTATGGTAATTTGTTGTGGGTGGTTATGTTATTCCTAGTACTCCTCCATCTAGTGATGTAGATAAGAAGTTATTTGAGAATAATTCTAAGGCAATGAATGTCATTACTTATGGTCTTACAGAGATTGAGTTCACCAAGGTAATCCATTGTAAATCTGTAAAAGAGGCATGGGATAAAATGAAGATTTTTTATGAAGGAGATTCAAAGGTCAATCTTGCTTAGTTGTAAACTCATAGAAGGTAATTTGAAAGACTCAATATGAAGGAAGAAGATTCTATGGCATTCCTTTTACAGAGAGTTGATGAGATTATGAATATCATTAGAGGTCTTGGAGAGAACATTGAAAAGGTTATTGTAGTTCAAAAATTATTAAGGTCTCTATCTCTCATGCTTGATCCAAAAGTATCTACTATAGAAGAAAGTCATGATCTTAATCAGTTGAAGATGGATCAATTGCATGGCACCCTTACTGCCTATGAGATGAGAGTAAATGATGATATACCACCAAAGAAGGAAACAACTTTCAATATTAAAATGAAGCCAAATAATAAGTTCCAAGGTAATAAACCCAAAGAGGATGAAATTTATGATATAGATGAGGATGAAATAATTTATTTGATTTCAAGGAAATTGAAAATAGGTTCAAGAAAGTATAAGGGTAAACTACCCCTCAAATGCTTCAATTGTGGAGAGGTAGGACATTTTGATAATATGTGTCCTCATAAGTATAAGAGGATGATGATGAAGAGAATGATCAAGTTCAAGATGATGGAAATAGATCATTCATGTATGATAAAATCAAAAAGGGATTAAGAAGGTTTGACAACAAGAAGTACTTTAAGGACAAGAAGAGTCTCTACACCAAAGAAGATTGCATCTCATTAGATGAGATTAAAGTCAATGACTAATAATATAATCATGAAGATTGATGGTCCTGGTGAAGATAAATCCATGTTCATGGCTGAGGAAGGTAGTTTCTCATATCAAAAAGAGTCTACTTGGAGTGATTTAGATGATGATAAATATGAGGTGGAATGTGAGACATAATTGATGAATGCTCTTGATGAACTGAAGATTGAAAAGAAGATTAATCAGAAGAAAAAATATAAAATCATAGACTATGAGGAGAAATTTAGTGTATTTGAGGAAAGAAAGAATGAATATGCCAAGGAACATGAAGATATGGTCAAGCATCTCGGTTGTCAATTTAAAATCCTATCTACAAGTCTAAAAGATAAAAAATATGAGCATTTAAGGTATGTAATTGAAAATGAGTTTTTAAAAGTTGAGTTAGAGAATACATCTAATAAGGTGAAGTCATTTGTGAAATTTGAAAAGAGCTCAAGTGATCTAGATAATATTTTGAGTGGTCAAAAGCATGCAAGTGATAAGACTAGTCTTAGATACAAATAATAACTAGAGAATGTAACTCAAGATAAAATGAAGACTAATGTGAACAAGGACAATCATACTTTTAAGACAAATCATTAGACAAGGAATGAAGGTGCTAGTAGAATGAAGACAAATCAAACCAGATAATCAAATGCCATGAGGTATGTAAATTTTAGTGGTTACTATTATACTTGTAATTAGTTTGGGCATAGAGATAGAGAATTAAAAAGACCTATTATAAATGATTTTATATGGAACTATGACGGGGGTCTTCAGTTAAAAGGTGCAAACAAGGTTGAGTGTTTCAACTATCTTGATAAGGGACACTTTGATAAGCATTGTCCAAACAAGGTAAGGCAAGGTGAGTCTTCTTCAAAAGGAGTAGTTTGTCTCATTTATTATGAGATATGACACTTTGTGAGATTTTTTCAACATTAGGTAGGGAAAGTTGAGTTGACTTCAATAAGAATGGTTTGCTACAACTATGAATAGAGAGGTCACATTGCTAGATTATAAGAGTAAAGGCCTACAAATCAGAATAGGTTTAATTAGGATCCTATAGTGTAAGGAAAAAGGAAAGTTAACTCATGGAAGCCAAAGGTGGTAAGTATGCATCATGATGAGACTTTAGGTCTAAGTAATATATTTTTTATGGTAGAGAATGCTATAGAAGGTGTAGATTGCCAAGGTCTCTCATTGTCTATCCATGTTGTGAGTGAAGAGACCAAGCTCAAGGAAAAGACCATGGTACTGGTTGAGTCTAGTTTTGAAGTGAGTATGGATCCAAGTGAACATCCTATTTTTGTTGAGTAAGTTTCATGCAAAGAACATTAGTTGTCAATGCTTAGTGATGAGTTTCTGAACTATAAGCAAGATTTTTCATATGAGAAACCTAAGAAGAAGGACTAAAAGTATTAGATGACCAAGGAGGATAAGGAATATGAGGAGTTTTGGGAAAATCTTGGTTTCACACTATTTTAGGACATTTTGAAGTAGGGTGTCTCTATTTATGCTTCTTAAGAGACTCCTTTGAGTGGAAAATTAAGTGTTATTGTGTATGTAGTGTCTATAAGGTCATAATGGGTATTTCTAGGTGGCCTAATGAGATTGATGCAATTTCAAGAAGATTTTGATTCTTAGAAAATTTTATGCACTTCTTTGTGATGTATTATAGGTGATTTCAAGCTTTGAATATCTTGTGTGTGCAATTGGAGAATTTTTGTTTGCTCTCGGGTTTCCCAGTTTGTGCTTAAGATTATGTAGGTCCTAAAATGGGTTATATGATGTATGGGTTCCCAAAGATTTGGAAACTAAAATATTGTTCTAGAAGTGTGAAATGGTTGTCTCCAAGTGTACAATAAGTTTCAGAGGTGGGTGTTAACCATAAGGTTTGTTGACTATATGTAAAGTTTTGGGCTATGCTAGAAAAGTGGCTTGAATTATTAGTTGAGATATAAGGATTATTAATAGTTTTAATGGGCCAAATTTGTTGTCAAATAAATCTTCATAGAGATCTAAAGGTTAGTGGTTTTCAAATTATTCAAGTTTTGGTCAAGATGGAGGCTTAATTAACTAGTAGGTTTGTGAAGGAAGTATGTTGCATAGGATATTATAGGTAATGAAAATTGGTGTGCTTGAGTTGGAATATGAAAGTGATTTAGATATGAATTTTCAAGTCTTGAAGGTGTGTCTACTGAATGTTTTGGGCTCTACAATTTCCAAGTAGGGCTACAAAGAGTCTAGACATGCCTAGTCATGAAGATGTGATTTTTTAAATCAATTTATAGAAAATAAAAAGTCATGAATGTTTCAAGGAGATTTCTTAGGTTTGTTGAGAGAATGTGACATATTTGGTGAGTGGAATGAAGTTATTTTGGTGGTCCTTAAGGTGGTTTGCGAGAGTAGGCTAGTAATCATGTATAGTGGTTCTTTATGGTGTGTGGAGATATAAAGATGATCAGGAGGTGAAATTTCTCATAAATCTTAGGGAAAGTCCCTATCAGATGTTTCTTTGTTATTTCAATCATATTTTAGTTCTTTTGTATGTTCTTTCTTCATTGGTTGCAGTGCTTGGTTGAAGAGAGTGTTAGCATGGAGCAAAAGGAAGTTGTCAAGGTAAAAAGAGGTAGGCTCAAGGTAAGGGGGAGTTTGTAATATATTTATAATATGGTATTATTATATTGATATTATTTTTATGTCCTTAGGATCAGTTGGTTCCCACTTTTTTATTGTGTCAAAGGGGGAGAAAGTTCCTATTTTGAGAGTGCTTGAAGAGAGAAAAGGAAAATAAGTTGTATATTGTTTTATGATGGGTGTTGACATCAATGACATAGGGGGAGATTGTTAATGAGTTTTAAATGATGTCATGGTGATGTAATATAGGTGTTCATGGGAGTGGATTAAGTTCCTTGATAGTCTAAGTGGTAATGACAAAGTGTGTAAAGTGCTTGTCTTAGTGTGCTTCAAGTTGGCGTGGCTGATATTTAGAGTTTATCAATTTAGAGATGATTAGGTATGATTATTAAGTATTGATAATGTGAACTAGGATATATTAGAGGTTAAGGATGATTATAGATATTTATTACATAATTTAAATTCATCTTGTAGTCCATAGTTTTCATCTAAACATTTTAGGTCTAGTCATAGAAAATCTAAGTAGGCAGTTTGATGACATCATAATTACCACATGGGGATGAGTCAAAAGGATTTGTTTATATGGTTGTGATAAAATTATTCCCAATTTTATATGGTCCAATTATAAATTCCTATGATGAAGTGTATCCAAATATATGTGTGTGCAAAGTTGGGCTCCTAAGCATTTTGATAGTGTTTTCTATGTTCAAACAAAGTTGAGTAAGCAGTTTGGTGACATCATATCTCACACATATGAAAGTTTCAAGAATATAATGATACATGGATGAATTCCCATATGAGATAAAATATCATGTGATAAATATCAGGTTAGGTGACTAAACATGAAAAACTATATGTAAATGCAAAGTTGGGATCTCAAGTAGTTTGACAGTGTTTTCCCATTGCCAAATTTGCATGTGGCAGGAAAAGTTGAGTATGAATTTTGATGTATTAATATTTCACATGTGTATAAGTTTTATAAAGAGTTATTCATATGGTTTTGTTTAGTTTTTTTCCTAGTTTTTAGTCACTAAGTTTTAGGTCATGTGTGTAGACACCAAAAGTATGCACATGACAGATTCAAATGTTGTAATTCACCTGTACCACATCAGGACCCCCTTAGGCCTAACCAATGGCCTTTAAACCATAAACCAAACCTAAATCTATTCAATTTAACACAATATATAAACCCACATTTTTATCCAACTTTAACCTTCACCCTCAATCGTCTATGGTCACCCTGACTGTCGACAGTCAGGTTTTCATCACCTGAACACTAAACTCCCACAACAACTCCAATTTGGTTTTTTATTATTATCCATTCATTAATTATTCATGTTAATACTAAAATTATAATTTTGTGTTTAACCCATATTTAATATACACTTCTACCTCTCCCTTTCCTTCATAATAAAGAGAAGAGGAGGAGGTGAAAAAGGACAGGCAATTATCAAAGCAATCATCATTAGAACTTCTTAAGCAAGAGATCAGAGTTTCTTGTGCAGGTATTCTTCTAGATTATAGTGTCCCAAATTTAATACTTCTTAAAGCAATCAAATATCAACAAAAATCTAAGTATATAGTTCTTCTTTTAAGTTTTAGTTAATTAGTTTCAATAGCTCTACAACTTTATACATTACCTCTTCCACCAGAACACCCTCTAACCATTCTTAACCACCTAAGTACCAAACCTTTAAATTTGATACCTCTAAGGATATCTCTTGACCTCAAAACCATTAACCAACCTCAAATAACCCAAAAAGCCTTTTCTAGGACTAATAAATAGCCTATTCTAGCTAGAATCAATACCCTATCAAACCCCACAGTGACCACTGATGATCACCTTAAATCTCCATGGTCACATCAAATTTCAATGGTAATTGTGGTATAAAAAAATAAGTTATTTTCACCCACATACCCTCAAACAAATACAAATTTCTTTTTTTCTATTTGTTCAAGACCCCCAACCTATTTTTTAAAGCACACCCAACCTATTTAGCATTAGAGTTGACCCATTTATTGATACATTAATCATTTTATTTATCAAGTATTTTTGGTATTCAATTTTAGTATCTTTTGATTATTTATTAAATTAATTTATCTTCTATTTTTTAAACTTAATTTTTTAAAATGTGTGGATTGACAACCCTCAAGTAATCTCTTGCTTTCGGGATCTAGCTAGTGCTAGGCAATCCACCCACCTATCTAACTAACCAACCATTTGTTTTAGTGTTTTCTTATTTTCAAGTTATTCCTCCTAATCCAAAGAGGAGTATTTACAACCATCTGATTCAATACATGCACAACCAAATAGGTTATTTAACCCTACCCTTCTCAAGTTTCTTTTCTCTTCCTCTCTTAGAACATAAGTAAAATTTCTTTGAAACATTCTAGCATGCTTAGTGGGACCCTTGAGCCTTTACATGGGTTTTCTTTTCTTTTATTTGCATTTGTATTCTCTTCTCCCTATTTTATGATCATAAATGAAATGACATTTTTTTTGGGTTTAAAATCAACTATATTTATTGGTTGCTTGTAATTTTAGCTCATGTAGTTAAATTAAATAAATGTAATTCAATCATAGCATCACTTGTATCACACACACAAGACCAAACCACTTACACTTAATCAAGAATAAACACATTGACATAAGGCCTGACTAGGATTTCATCACCTAACAATCACCTTTCTCATCTATCCTATATATATTTCACCACCAAGGAGAGAACCAACTCAGCTCTCTAGTTGAGTATAAACTCTAAAAATTGGTATATACTAGATAAACACCCAACACCCTTATCACTATAGTGTGTTAAGTGAGGGGGTATGCCCCAATACCAAGCCACATATTGATTTCCAATACATAGCCCCTTTG
Source organism: Torreya grandis (assembly GCA_037957365.1). NCBI lineage: Eukaryota > Viridiplantae > Streptophyta > Pinopsida > Cupressales > Taxaceae > Torreya > Torreya grandis. The sequence continues at coordinate 1,204,630 of JARHVA010002350.1, forward strand.
AGATCCTAAACATAACCTAAAACCAACCATAGACTTCATTTATAGTACCTTCTCTACAAACCTAGTTGAGTAAAATAATTCTTAAAGCTTAAGTCATAAGCCAAAAGAGAGACTAAAAAGAACTTTAGGACTTAATTTACTTTTCAGTGTGTTTTTTATCTTGTTGACATTTTTATTGTCTTCTCTTTATTTGATTTATGAGGAATCTAAACCCCTTTGGAAATATTCCACCACCTTACCTTCATCCACCTCATTTCAATTGCCTTGTTTAATGGATATCCCTCATATAGTTTCTCTAAGAGATCCTAAATTTTTTAGACTCATAAAAGACAACCTTATTGCCTTAGAGCATTACCTTGCATCAAGAGCCACTTGTGCTCCCAACCTTACCCTTGATCAACCCAACCTCACCCAAAATTGACCCAACCTTAACTACCATCAACCTAATCTCACCTATAACCAACCTAATCTCACCTACAACCAACCCAACCTTACCTACCATCAACCAAATCTCACCTATAACTAGCCTAAGCTCACTTACAACCAACCCAACCTTGCTTGTAATCAATTAAAACTCAACTAAAACCAATTAATAACCTTTCAACAGCCACTTGATCATTACCTCAACCAGCCAATAGCCTTTCAACCCTTATTTGACCCTTGTCATAACCCACCTCAACTATCTCAACCTCCCCAATATTTGGGTTACCTATCCAAACCATCATATCAATTAACTTAACCATATCAAACTTTTTATTACCTACCTCAACCATCATATCAATCACCTATACCCCCTTTGTGGAAACCTTCTTTATCTCAAAACCAAGACTTGGTCTATCCCCCTAGTCATACCACCCACAATTATAAACCCAAAAATTATCAAACCAACCACTATCAATCTACTTTATCAACCTCATCAAATCCAACAAAAAATCATCCAACCAAAAACTATAAAACAAACTTTTCTAACCAATTAATCTTATCACCCTTACCAACATTATCTAACCTACTTTACCCACCTTTTCAACCTTATCAACCCCATCAAATCCCACCAATAACTATCAACCTATCATATTGAACTAACCAAAAATTTTAAGCCACCTAACCATACCAAACATACACATAATATCAACCATGCCAAATCTATCAAATACCTCAACCTTATCCAACCTCTCAAATAAACCTACCTTATCTACCTTATCAAACCAACCAGACTTTTTGAACCCACGAATCTTATTAAACCAATAACTATCAACCAAATTTTTTCAACCAAACAACCTTATCAAGCATACCCAACCCATCAAATCACTCAATATTTTCAAGTCAACCTAACTAATTTGACCAACCAACTTTACCAAACCAACTAATTAGCTTACAACCTCAAGATCCCTTGGTGCACCCTCTTCCTAGAAAGTATACCCCAGTAGGGGAATTGTATGGCTCAATCCTTGATAAAATTTTAATGGATTCTATTATTAGACTCCTTCAAATAAAACCCATCAATGCTTCTCTTCCAAAACCCATTTGGTTTATACAAAATGTGTTTTTTATGTATCATCACACAAATGGACATGTGTAAGATAGATGTGGGTCTTTTAAGATGATCATCAAAAACCTTATTGATAAAAAGGAGGTTCCAAACGATATTCTTTGTCTTTCTCCAACCTAGCCTTGAATGTCTTCAAGTAATCAATCATTAAACCTTTTTCTTAACCCATAATCAAAGCCCTCAACATAATGAGGTCCCTTCATTATATTTGGTCCTTAATGCATCTATAATGAGGGAAACCATAATAGAAACCCTATCCAATCCAATTTTTATCCAAGTGCACCATTTTCAAATTTCTTTTGAAATCATCACCAAGGAAGAATCAACCTTAAACCAACCACTTGTTGACCAAAAAGAGCCTTCTCAACTTTTCTTTAAAACCATCATTAAGGAAACCAACCCACCTCTTCCACTTCTCCTTTTAATGGATCCAACGCAAACTCAAAACACCTCACCAATAACTAAATACAACCCAACCTCAACTAAAATCAAACCCATTCAATCACTTTATCATCTTATATTTTGCGTCTACCTAATGACATTGTCTTTGGTTAGATTCCCTTTTGAACAGGGTCAAATCTTTATCACCTTACCTTACCAAGTAAACTAAAAAGATAAGCAAACCTAAAAAAAAACTAAATCAACCACCTATCCTACCTCTTAAAACCAATAAAATAAACCTCTAAACCAAATAAATAACCACAATCAACCCAAATTTTAATCCAACCATAAGAAACTTATCTATCAACATAAACCAACTTTAACCCTTCATTTGAGATTTCTTAAATCTTAGCTACCCTTTTATCCAAGTTACCCACATCTCCCCTAAGCTCCCTCATTGGTTAAATATGAAACTCTTATCCAACCCACCTCTATTTTAATATGATGTTCCCAACATAATTTTTAGACCTCAAACCTACCCAAATCTAACCCAACAATGTTTTCCTCTCCATATCACCATAACGGAGATCCCACCTAGACCACCACCTGCAACTTGAAATCCAAAACTAACAACTAAAAACTAACAACCCTTGGGAGGAAAATAAATTCATATTCATCCTTTCTAAACCCTCTTTACTAACATCCATATTTACCTTAGAATCTTTTCCCACCTCAACATTCATGAAAAGTGCATATGGGGGAATTCTTCCTCCAAAAAGCTTCGACAAGGAAATAACCCCAACATTAACCAATGACCAAACCAACCCTTATAAATTATGCCTCAACATACACCTAACCTTGACCTTGAGAATTTTTTTATCAATAACCAAACCAAAAACCAACTAGCATTGTTGCTAACCAAAGTTTAACCACCATCACCTAACCAACTTTGCCTTTTTCTTACTCTATCTAACCTAGAGTATTTTCCATGTCTAATCAAGTGTCAAAAAGTAACTATGGGACCTCTTATTTCTTTATTGGATCAAACCATTTACATGTAAGTGTGGATCTGAGGCCTATCAAAACCTAAACCTCTCAATGCTTTCCATTCACATCCCATTCTTTTATTAAACCAAGTTCTTTATCATCTTGTGTCTCACTTAAGATTATCCCTTATTTTCATCCACCTTAATTTCCTTATTTTAATGACAACCAATTAAAATAAGATCATGTGATTATCTATCACAACCTTAGCTTGATCCTAAAAAATGGGTGCCATAGCTCTACCTATGGCATGATTCTCATGGACACTTTTCATCCATTATAGGATGGATCCCCATGGTTATTGTCACTTAAACCTTGTTCACCCATCATTCACCTTATTATGCTATTTTTATACCTCTATAAATGAAATCCTTTCATCTTATATAGACTAGTCCATGTTTAAACTAACATAACATTCAATTTGGGATACTAAATATTATCTGGCTCAAGAATATCTTGCATTATAGACTGCTCCCTTGAAGGATAGTTGCCCAAAAGTATCAAAAAATTGTTTAAAAAGTTAGACTACTCATTCAAAGGACAAATATAAACATAAACAAATCCAATGCTTAGACCACTCCCTTAAAGGATGTCTAAGTCAAATTTTATGAAGTAATCAGTTGGAAGCTTCTTGCATGGATCGACTTCCCAAACCCATCAAATAACAACATCAAAAAACCTAAAGTCAAAAGTAAAAAACAAAGAAATTCTCAGAAAGCTTCAATCCACTTTCACATAGTGTTTGTAGACTTCCCTCATTGATTAATCTACACCAAAATTAGAACATAGACTTGTATATAATGGTTCTTAGGTCACCTACAAGAGGAACAAGTCATCCCCATAAGAAGGTTACACTATCATTTATCCACATACCATTCATCTCCATGTTTCATCCTCTACTAAATTAAGGGATTTTGAGCTTACTTGACACTACATGATCAAGACACTTCTTTTAACCAACAAACTAACACCAATGCAATGTATGAAAGGGGCTTATGTTCTTAAGCCCACCCATCCTACCATTATGGTCTTTTCCAATTATAGTGTTATAAATTCATTCTACTTTCATTACCACTTACGAAGGTGTATGTCTTCTCCTCTTAGATTTATTGAAACCCAACCAAACCTTTTCAAATAAACAACAACATTACCATAACCACACCACCTATCAGAGAGCATTGGTTTCTCCACTACTAAACTTTTGGAGATAACCTTCTCTAACCAACTAACCACTATAAATCACCTATTCTCTAGCCAATCTAACCAATGATTAGAGATCACCTTTTATCCAACCATCCAAACTACCATTACCCATTGGATATTACCCTTCTCCACCAACCACTACCTACCACCTTACCTCATCATGGGTCCTTCTAGCCTAGATATCACACATTTTTGTGATTACCTTACCTTGGTATTTTTGATGACACTGACAATGATTGTCATGTTGAATTTTTTTGAACTTACACTACCTTGCACACACAAGACCCACTTATGTCTTATTAGAATCAATTCCTACCTTAGATACTCATGGATTCACCTAACTAGTTTATGTTTTAATTGGGAAAATTTCCTACCTTGAATACCCACAAAAACACTCACCTTGCTTAGGAAAATTGTGTTTATGAGGGAACCTAGCTACCATGCCTAAATGTGGTCATACAGTATAATTTTGACTTATCCTTCTAACATCAACCTTTATTTTTACCAACCATGGCAAATTAGTCAATGCATGATCTTAGCTATCACACTTTTGTTGAACTTTGTGTGCTTGTTTGTACTTTAATTCCCAACCTATCACCTACCTTCACGATGTCCACCTTCATCATCACCTTCACCACTCATCAAACCCACACCCAATTTCATTTTACCTCATTGAATCCTAGTTTGAGAGAGAACACCTCCTCCCATGCTCAGGGTAACTAAACCTTTGACCAACAATCCATTTTTATTTTTATCTTGTTGATACAAAATACATAAAAAGGGGTAAAATATAGACATTGTAAATCCACACATGATGGTTTTGAATGTTTTAATTCCCCTATACCACCTTAGGACGCCATTGGGACCAACGATTGGTCTTTCAACCATAAACTAGACCTAACTTTAGTTAGCTTGACCTACTGGTTAAACCCAAATTTTGACCCAAATTTAACCTTCACCCTCGATCATTGATGGTCAATGGTCTAACCACTAATGGTCAAGTTTTCAATGCCTGAACACTAAAATCCCACAACAACTTTAATTTACTTTTTTTATTCTTAGACATTCATTAATTATGCATGTTAAAACTAAAATTATAATGTGGTGTTTAACCCCTCTTGAACCTACACTTCCACCTCTCCCTTCCTTCTATATAAAGAGAAGAGGAAGTGAAAAAGGATGGGAAATTATCAGAGCAATCATCATAAAAAATTATTACGTAAGAGATTAGATCTTCTTGTGTAGGTATTCTTCTATATTCCATCATCCCAACTCTAAGACTTCTTCAAGCCATCAACTATCAACCACAAGCTAGATATATTGTTCTTGTTTTAAGTTTCAGTTACTTAATTTCAATAGTTTTGAAACTCTATACATTACCTCTTCCATTAGAACACCCTTTGACCATTCTTAATGACATAAGTACTAAACCTTTACCTTTGATACCTTTGAGGCTATCTTGACCTCATGACCATTAACCAAAAATTAACAACCCATAAAACCTTTTCTGGGACCAACCCATAGCCTATTCTAGCTAAAATCAATAACTTGTCAAAAACCATAGTGACTATTGATGGTCACCTTAACCACTGATGATCACATCAATCACTGATGGTCACTATGGTAGAAAATAATATCAGGCTATTTTCACCCACTTACCCTCAACCAAATCCAAATTTATTTTCATCTATCTATTTATAAACCCCCAACCTATTTTTTTAAGCACACCCAACCTATTTAGCATTATTATTGACCCAATTATTGATACATTAATCATTTTCTTTATCAAGTATTCCTTGTATTCAATTTTAGTAGCTTTTGATTATTGATGCAAGTACTTTATCTTCTATTTTCTAAACTTAATTGTTTAAAATATGTGGATTTATAGCCCTTCAGGAAGCTCTTACTTCCAAGATATATCTATTTCTAGGAAATACACCCACCTATATAACTAACCAACCATTTTATTTAGTGATTTCTTATTTACAAGTCATTCCTCCCAAGTCAAAGAGGAGTATCTACAACCATCTGATTCAATGTATGCACAACTAAATAGGTTCTTAAACCCTCTTTATCGAGTTTATTTTCTCTTATTTTATTAGAACATAATAAAAATTTCTCTAAAACAATGTGATGAAGTGCATCAAAAGATATTCATGTGGAAAGTTGGCCTTCCAAGCAGTTCTAGGCATAGTTGGCTCTGTGGCAGAAAAATCTAAGTGATAATATTAATGGTGTTATATCTTACACACGTAAAGGTTTCATTATAAGATTGATATATGGTTATATTATCTTATTTTATTATATCATATGGTCCAAATTTTATATCATGCATCTAAGTGCAACAAAAGTTATTGAGGTCTAATGTTGGCCTTCCAAGTAGATTACAATGGTTCCCATAGTTGATTTTGAAAGAGATAAAGATCAGGGCCAAATGAAGATCCAATAACTCATGGGTGATTGTAAAAATTTATATAATAGTGCATATTTAGTGATATGTTAATAAGTTTTTAAAGTTTAATTCTAATCAAAGGTAAAGGATAAGGATCTAATGATTCATGTTTAATCATGTGATTGAGATCGATGTCACAAGTGGAGTCAAAGTGGTCAACCTATTCTAAGTTTAACATAATTAGAGACTGATATCCTTAAAATAAATAATGAAATTATATGATTTGTCTAAGTATTAAGGACAAAAAATGATAGCATGGTGATTGAGGTTAAACTATGACCGTTGGCATTTGAATTTTAGAAAAACTAGTGTTGTATATTTTGGCTATAACTTTTGATCTAGGATGAATTTTCTAATGGAGTAAAAATAAAAGTTGTAGAGTAATAAAAATAACATATATTTAATATAGTTAGTAATTATAATTATTCATATAGTCAAATTTATTGATATCCAAAGTTGATTATGTGTTCAACTATGCTTTGCAAGTAATCCGAGAAGGATGGTTGAGCCTGTGTTGATGTTGTTTCGATGTATCATGCTGAATTAGATATTTAGGATTATTTTAGACTATATGAGGATGATATATGTGGTATTTTTAGGTTTTAAAAATTCATATTTATTATGAAAATTTTCTAATAAGTTTATTGTGTGTTCACTCATGGTGTCTTATGTACAAGGCTACTATGTGAGTAGATTAAGCATATGCAGATGTGAGAAAAGTTGATTGTAAGTACTTGAGGATGTATAAAGGGAAATAAGGAGTGGAAACATGTATTTAAAATTGTTTTTTTGTTATTTTTTATTTTATTGATTTCTAAATAGGTGAATAGGTCTCTATGAGACCTATAAGATCTACAAGCATCTAATTGAAAGGTGTAGCTGCTTAAAGTGACCCATAGATGCTATGGCTAACCTATGAAGATTATATTGAGACATGTATTCATATTATATCTGACTTAAGGTTAAGGGATTCCCAATATCTAACCAAGATGTTGATAATCATGAAGGATCTATAAATAGTGAAACTAAATGAGATGGTTTCTAGATTGGTGAAACGCTGACGAGAGTAGTGAGCATTAAAGTGAAGAAGAGAGGATAGGTAGTGTGATTTTTGGATGATTTTATGTGTAGAATAGTTTTTTTACTATGTGTATGACTTGAAGGTCATATTTTTGATGTCATAATAGTGCTCTTATAGTTTAAGGATATGTAAAAAGGTCTAAGAGTGCATATGAGGACAATTTGAGTGAAAAAGGAGAGAGATTATGGCATGCCTATGTGAGAGACATGTATGAGATAGAGAGGGAGTTTGTGTAGGGGTTAGAAAATCAAATATCCATCATCAAGTGTTAAATATATTAGTTATAAGGTGGAGGTTTTTAATTCAAAGGAGGGTCTAAAGGACTTGATCTTCTTTAGGGGTAGTTGCTCCTTGTGAAATAGGTGTATCACTAAAGGCCCTATGTCAAAAGGACTTGATCAAGGTTTTTGGTCAAAAGGACTTGAACAACATGTGGTTAGGAGGACTTGATCATATTAGGGGTTAGTGTTCTTTGTGAAATTTTTGTTTCAATAAATTTTGGTCTAAAGGACTTGATCAGTCTCTAGTTTGTAATACCTTATATGACAAGCAATGTAAACTTTTACAAGCTTGAGAGTGGGTTTTATTCCCAAAGAGGGTTTTTCATTTAGATCTTGTGTTTTATGTGTGATCTTGAATTATCTTCATTGTTCATTGATATAAAAATCTGGTATGCTTCATAAATGGTTGTATTGAAAGCTTAAGTGTTTGAAGGGTTTGGAAATTGAATTAGATTGTTTACCACCACTGATTCACCACCCCTCTCAATGGCTTGTACCTATAACACTAATATCATATGGTATTATTCAATATCAAAGATTTGTGTGAGCGAAATGACTCAGATTGATATATTTAAATTATGTAATGAAAACTTTGGTCAAAGTAATGTTGTAGTTAAGATATTGTCATTTATTTATACTACTAGTTTACATGTTTGATATTATAATTTAGATATAGGAATAGATTCCATGGTTTATTTTATTTTGCATGTAATAGTGTCTTACACACACAAGTTCTAATTTTTGTTGATATTTTAACTATTTTATCTACCCCTCTGAGAATGGTAGGACTACTCCAAAAAAGGAGGTGTGCAGGAGATTGTAGGTTTGTGGTTGGGGGTAATACACTCAGATGATGCTTTCCATATTTAGCTAATGAAACTAGTTAGAAATATACTCAGGTTATTTGGTGTATCATAGAGTTGTACTTGAGACTCACTTTGTACTTTTGTACTAGTATTGTGTATATTATTTATATTACCTTATTATATTATTTCATAGTAGTGATTGAGTAAGCGTATAAAATAATTTTGATCTATAAATAATAGTTGTTGTACTTATATTCTTATCTAATTTATGATTTTTACCCATTTTAAAACTGATTGATAAACCTCAATGAATAAATGATCACATTTACAACCTAATGTTATGTTTAAGACCAATTACTAAATGATGGTTAATGAGCCTATGGGCTGGTGTATTGCAAGCATTTATTATTTAGAATTTGTTTAGTTATTAGTTTTAAACCAAGGACTATATTATATTCTAAAATAAGATTTATTTTATTTTCAAATAAATAAATAAAATTAATGTTGTTTTTATTAAGTTGGAATGGGGTCTAAAAACATAATTATAGTTGCATGGGAATATATGACATGAGAGGAATACACCCAGACTTATGCACCTATTGTATAAACATCAAAGAGGAATGTAAGCTCATCTAGAAACCACAAATATGGATGAACCCTATTGTTTAATAGATAGTGAAAATAAAATTATAAAAACTCATGGATGCATGATTTGTATATCCCATATTTGATAGCAAGTGGGTATCACCACTCATCATTGTGCCTAAAAAGGGGGGGAAATATCACATTTTTATGGATTATAGATAACTTAATATAACCACTAGACAATACCACAACCCTCATCCCTTTATTAATCAATTTATTCACACACTCTCCATAAAGAAGTATTTAGATTTTATGGATGGTTTCAATGGATATAATCATATTAGAGTTGTAGCCAAGGACCAAAAAAATACCACTTTTTTATGTTCTTAGGGTACATATGCATACTCAGTCCTTACATTTGGGTTATCCAATGCTACTACCACTTTTTAAAGGGTCATCTTGAGCATCATTTTTTTATCTATCCCATGATTGCATATAAATTTATATGGATGCTTTCAAGCCTATTGGGATGATCATTAGGAATTTGTTGTCATGAAATTTTACACCCATTATGATAATTGAAAAAACATTTGGCATACCATGCTAGTTTCACCATGTATATGACATGGGAAAATTTATCTTACAAGACTTTTTTGTAATTTCAGTCATTGATATTGTGTGTCAACTATTACAGTTTGATTATTTATAATGTAATTATTCATTTGTATCATATACCATTCAATCAAAAATGTACTTAGGTAATGAAATTTGATTTGTTCAATTTATATGCATAATTTTAAATAGTAGTAGTGACAATAAAGAATATTTTTGATTATTATGAGTATATAATAGTTAGTTGAACTCTTAAATTAGTATAAAATTTGATGACATGTGATGTAATAATAAAAAAAAGAAAAAAATTATGTTTTCTAAAAGACATAATGAATTTTTCAAATGATATCTAGTAACTCAGTAAGAAATGCTTTGATATCTAGTATAGAAACGACTGATGCATTTATGATTATTATTTCACTTCCAACATTATTTTAGCATTTGGATAAATAAGACTTAATTTTTTCATTTAGATATAAAATTAAATCCTTAATTTGGTCACACAAAACCTTTCAAAATTTGAATCACTTTGACATAGTGACATAATCCTTGATATTCAAATGGTGAAAGATTTTACTTTATACACTAAAATATAGGACAATGTTTTAAATTCAAATTTGATATAGTGGTATTTTTTAACCTAAGTCAATATGGTAGTGTTTTTTTTATGTATGGTATTTAATAAAAAAATGTGCATCGATTTTAGTTTCAAACAACATAAAATCTAATATATATTCAAAGGAATTTGAATTCAATTAAAAGATATGATAAAATATGTTTTACATTTTGGATAAGGCATACATTTTATATTAACATACACATTTTTTTAGATTTAATGCATAAAAATGGATGACTCAAAAATAAATGAAACAAATTTAGTTAATGGTGGAGTGGTGATAAGTTTAGTGATATTAAAATCAATAGTAAATGATTCGTAACTAGATTGTAGATTATTGTAAATGCTAAAACATTATTTTATTAGATCTTGTAATCAGTTACAAAACAATCTTTGGTTTCTAAATAAATTTATGTTTTCTGTATAACTTAAGTCACCTTGTGTTTGCGTAGTTCAACTTTTATTTATTTTCATTTTATATTTCTCTCTTGTTTAGCTTAGTTTTTAGGTGTATTTATTTTCAATTATTTTTCTTTCAATAGGTTTCCTTTCAGTAATATTTCATAGTCTAGTATTTGAATTTCTTCTAACTTATTATAATCTTTGTTTTCTTTCCTCTTTGTCTCATAGTTTTAATGGTTTATTTAATTGGTTTAATATTTAATTTGTATGTTGTAAATTTCATAATATTTTCTTCATAATTCACTTTTCTTATTGTTTTTTCACTTTCTTTCTTTCATCCTTGCAGTGTGAACATACATGTATATGAGATACAATTTATCTAACAAATAAAAATAGTATTTCCTTAAATATATTGCCTAATTCATAGGATTTACTCCATTGGATAGGTTATATAATAGTTATAATGTAATATAATATTTATACATAGTATTTTTAAGTAGTGATTAACATATTTTATTATAACTTTGTTTACAAGTATTTGTCTTTTAGACAAGGTCAATAAAAATGTTGTGTTTTTTATCCATTTTATGAAATAATTATAATATTGATTTAGATTTATCATTATATGTATTATCCATAAAGCTTAAAATACCCCTTTGCATGCCTTAATATTTATTTTCAACCATAGGCCCCTTATGATTAAATTGGTATGATTCCATCTTGACCTTCATGATAGGCAAATGGGTTGATTCATTGACACGACATTTTTCACCATCAACAATTTTAGGGTCTCCACTGGGGAAGTTTAAATCAAGTTTATTTATTAAACTATTATATATTTTTATCTTCACTAATTTTTCATATTGATCAACTAACATAATTGGTAGTCATTTTTCCTTTCCATAGTTATCATAATTGTGCACCTAGATTTGATTTTAGTTTAATGACTTATATTTTCTCACTTTGTCAAAATGGATGATCTCACTAAAGAATGGTTTTACATCAAATACTTAATAAAAAATCAAGTAGATAATAATATAAAAACTTGTTTCATGGTTTCTTATCACTAACAAGAATCCACTGGGGAATATTTGATGTACTTCCTTTCAAAATTCAACATAATCCCTATTTCTTTTAGACCAAATGGTGAATTTTTATTTCTCTATTTAAATAATAATCTATTAGAAATTTTTAAGAATATTGTTCAAAAAAATTGTATTTTTGGCTTTGTCTTAGCCTTGAGATTTTTTCACATTCAAAGACAAAATAAAAAATTATGTAAACTTTTCTCACTTAACCATGATATTTTCAAATGCAAAATATTATCTACCTTAATGTTAGATTTTGAACATTAAGGTGTAGCATCCCACTAAGGTGTATAACATCATTTATGCTAAAGGTACTAATGTGACTTAAAATAATCATCCCTTCACTTGTGTAACCCATTAACTCAATAGATCAATCTTGATTCAACTAATCTACATTCATTTCAAAGAAAAGTGGATTACTTATTTTTATGTGACTTTGGTAGGTGTTCTCTCCCATTTAAGCCTTAGTTGTTTTAGTTTCATCCAAAAAATTAGACTCTCCCACTCCATCTCTATACTTCCAACACCCATGGGTGGTGATAGAGACCACTTATAACCCATATCATGCAAAGAGGTCCACAAAACAAAAAAAGGTATGGAATAAACTCAAGAAGGGGGGTCTTACTGAGTTTATGGAATGAATTATTGAATAAAATGTCATGGTTACCTGAGACTTCATCATGGCATGGGAAAAATAGAAGGTCACCATGTGAGGCATTACCATAAATGTCTTAGAGTAATTCATCAATGCTGCCATAGGTATGTCCTACATAGGTGCCAAGGAATTTAAAGACCAGTCAAAAAATCAAGAATCCCTATAATAATTATTTAGAATGAATGACTCTATGAAAATATAAAATAAAGTATTCCATCAAGATGACCTCCCATATTATTGGCCTGATATCTACCTCTAGATCATGAGGTACATGACTCTAGAAGGTAAGTATACTTTAATTTTTTCACACCATTTCCTGCTCCTAAATCACTTCATTGTGTTTAAAATCAATCTTCTATATTTCCTACTCAAGTCCTTAGAAATTATTGTTCTACTTCACCAAGTAAATGATACAACTCCCATCCTCCATCAAGGTCTAATCCTCCTACTTGTTAAACATGGATAGGCCCTTTTAGGTAAGAATGTCCCCCCCTAAGGGATCCTCTTCTAAGGAGGACTCCCTAGTGGAGGACCCCATCAAGGGATCCCACCTACCCCCTAAATGTTCCCCATAAAATAGTTTATCTCAGTCCCCCCTGATGACCTACCTCTCAAACTAATATTTATCCCAAAGCCTAAACCCATTAAAATTGGGACTCTTATGACTTTAGCTTAAAAAATTAATGCCATAGTGATGAACGAATTGGAAAATAAAAAAAATTGCTAGAAAATTTTAACTAAAGGGTTCAACAAGTAGGGTTTGGCCTGGTTAAGTTGATCCAGGATTGGATTGAACTTCATTGGGTGGTTGAGGCTACTGTTTAGACATTTGTCAACTCTACTCAGTGCCCCAATTCCCTTTTATGAAATCTTTCAAGGTCTTAAAATGCCCCATGAGATCCCCCAGGGGGTCCCCCTTAAATAAACCCCTTTGTAGGTTAAAGGTAATAAGCAACCTATAATGATCTTCCTTGGGGAAGTGGTTGAAATCCTAAAGAATCATACTCATGCCAAGGTTTCAAAATACAAACCCATCATACTAGAGAAGGACACTACTACTACTGAAGATACTCAAGATGGACCTTCCTCCTAGATCAGTTTTAGTTTGTTATTTCCTATTTTCATTGTAAGTACTAATTTTTCATTTTTTGTCCTCTCAGTGCTAGTTGGCCTGTTAAAACTACCGTAATGAATTTATGTGGTTACAAGTCCCTGGAAAACTTATAATTTACCCTATCAAAATAAAAAATGTTGGATTTTGAAGGCAAAATTCCAAAATAATTTTCCATTGTTTTAATGAAAAAACCATGACATTTATTATCAAAAGTGTCCTCAAAATTTGGATTATAGTTTAGATTTTTCATCTTATATAGAATCAAATTGTTTTTATTTGAAAAAAAATCTATACTTTTCATCAAATTCATAATTATAACAATATCATTATGATCCAATAATTAAAAATTATACATTTGATTTGCTAGTCATCTAGTGAAACCATTTCTCTTAACTCTCATTTATTTGTTGATAATACCATTTCATCAGTTAAAACTATTTCTAATTTTCTTCCAAAAGTAGATATATGTCAAATTTGATGATGTTTTAAGAAGTTTTAAACTAGAATATTAAAATTTTAAAAAATGTTTTTTGTTTGAATCTATTTTTTCTTAATGATAATAGTTCTCATTATGAATTTGTTGTTATTTATAACAATCTCAAATTAAATTCAAAATTTTCAAAATATCATCCTATATTTATTGTTTCAAAATATCATACTCTTAAGGAAAATTTTGATCTTTATAATATTATATTACATGTTATAATAGTAGAAAAAGATTTTAAATATCTTGGCATTGTGGATACTAGAATGAACAATCATCGACAAAAATTGAATATGAAATATTTGATTTTCCATATCATGATGTGATACTAAGAGGTGAGTATGACATATTTAATTATTCTTCTATTCCTTAATTAGAATTGGATAACATGATAAATAAAAATAATTATGAATGTTTCACATTTTGTGACCTTATATAATTTTAAATAATAATTTTAATTGAATATGTAAATTCTAAAAATACTCAAAACTATTTTTTAGAGACTAATATAGAAGATAATTTCAAACAAACAAATAATTTACTTGATATAAAATCTCATTATTATAATTTTAAAAATCTTCATCTCCTCTTGAATCAAACTGACTACCTTTTGTATACATTGGAAGAGTTAAAATTTGCTAAAACTACAAATAATTATTATTCATTTACCTTTATTTTGTTTATACAAGGCTATATGATGTGTTTACATTGTTATCTTTCTATTTTTTAATTTTATACTTTGAAAAATGATGAATTTATTCATGCCCAAAATAATATCTTACATTATGATCACATTGAAATAAATCACCTATCATTTATTCTTTTACCTCTCTAGTGGATTAAGCCTTATTTATTTACTTTTTTAAATCTTCAACCTTGCCTTATCCTTCATTTTGTCTTATAGTAGAATATTTTTTTATGTTGGTTAGTGTTTTATTTTCTTTCCTCTTTGTATATATATATATATTAATTTTAGTTTCTTTTTCTTCTCACGTGTTTATTTTTTTTCTCTCCTTTTGGTTGTTGTTATGACTCGATAATCTCAATTACAATCATGAATTACTTTTCACTCACGTGAATTAAAATAATCTCACATGCGAGTGTAATTATTTATATTTATAAAATGATTAATATCTTATGTTATTTGAATTTATCAAGTTTAAATGTAATAATACTATAAATTTTGTTGTTATAGCATAATTTGCTTTAAGAATATGTGTTATAGGTTTTTACAATAATACTCATCCATCCCAAAATCCTTCATTAATTATTTTAACATTATTCATGACACACTAGCTAACCAATCCATACCTACTTGAAAAAAATATGTTTAAGGGGTTCACACTTAGTTACTTAGGAAACAATTCACTTGGATTATACTGCTAAGGTTTCAAATTTTTATAGTTGTAATTTGTTATTACAACCAAGCCTCAAATATGAAATTATCCCACAAGGTCATAAATGTTACAATGAAATATTACACCCATTCTAAAACTTGAATAACATATTAAAACATCTATTATACCATGCTAATTTCACCATGTATGTGGCAAGGGCCAATTTGTCTTACAATGCTTCTTTGTCATTTCACTGGATGATATCGTGCATCAATTATCACATTTTTATTGTTTACAATGTAATTATTCATTTTCATAATAAAAAATTCATTCATAAATATACTTAGGTAGAAAATCTAATTAGTTAAATTTATATGCTAAGTTTTGAATAGTATTATTGATAATAAAGATGTTATTTTATTAGTATGAGTATATAATAGTTTTTTTGCAACTCTGATAATAAAAATAGTCAAACTAGTGGATATTTTTTCTCAAACAATTTTTATAATGGCCTTTTTAATTGAATCTAGTAGCTTAGTTAGATATTCTTTGATCTTTAGTATATAAATGGTTGATACATTTATGATTGTTTTTTCACTTGTAACATCATTTTAGCATTTGGATTAAAAGGTCTTAGTGTTTTCATTTAGATAAAAAATGAAATCCATAATTGGTTATACAAAACCATGGAAAGTTTGAATCACTTTGACATTATGACATAATCCTTGATATTAAAATGGTGCATGAATTAGCTTTATACACTATAATCTAGGATAATGTTTCAAATTTAAATTTGATGCAGCAGTATTTTTTAAACCTAATTAAATATCGTAATGTTTATTATATATATGGTATTTAATAAATAAGTGTGAATTAATTTTAATTTTAAAATACATAGAATCAAATATATTTTCAGAGGACTTATTATTCAATTCAAATATATGAGAAGATATGTTTTATGTTTTGTATTAGGCATACATTTTGGATTAGCACAAGCATTTAATCACATTTAATGTATAAAAGTGGATGAATTAATAGAAAAGGCAATATATTTGGTTGAAATCAGGGTGGTGATATGTTTATTGATAGAAAAACCAATATTAAATGATTCATAACCAACCAAGTTTAAAAAATAAGGATAAAAGCTTTAAATGTGATTAATGATAAGATAGTTCTTGATAATTTGAGTGTGATTAAAATTGATTTTAATGGTCTATCAACTCACAAAATTTGGTGTATAATAAGCACTAAGGTAAAAAAAAATAAAGTGATTTAGTAGTTATTTCCAAAAATAGTAAATTTTACACTTAATGTGTAACACTTGTCTAATATAATCATGCCATTTGTAGAGTACAAGAACTAAAAAAGAATATGGTATTTTCCTTTGGTTATTTTAGTCTTCATCTACCAAAATTTTGGAATAAAATGTAGATTTATTTTCTTATAGAATCCATAAAATATCAAAATCAACTTATTCTTCAAATGGATTATTAAAAACTCAAGATTTTATAGGCTTACATGCAATTTTGATAAAGTTTAACAACATTTATACAATTTAAGATTAAATTGTTCAAGTTTTGGGTAATTTTATTTATGTTTGATCTTATCTTAGTTTAAATCAAAAGTAAAAATTTAGGAAAAATCTTTGTTTGGTTCTATTAGTAATTTAAAATTTTATACAACAAGTTGGTATGCTCTTCACTAGTTTTGGAGTTTTCAAAGTCATAATTTATATTTTGCACTGAGAAACTTTAAAATACCCAAACATTTTCATATCAAGATGGCTTATTAAGTTATTAAATTAGCCTAAAACACTACAACCTTTTCTAATTTTTTATAAAGTATGCTAAATTTTCCTTCAAACTATTTTCATCTTTTTTCACCCATCTATGAGTAATTTGAGACATTGATTATATATTTTTTTCATATAATTTTATTCCAAATTGAAATATTTATATGAATATTGAAAGAGTTTACTTAGTTTTATTGATAATTCTCAAGGATTTGATTTATTGGCCTTTATAAAACAAATTTATGATCATGTTATTCATTTTTAAATTCCTCTTATTTTGCCAAAAAAATCATTTAACCACCCACACGAATTTTTGTTATGTTAAATTTGATGATCAAATGATTGTCATTGTAGACTAGAAATAACAAAGTATGATGGCAATATGGATTTAAATTTGAAAATGGTCTAAAAATTACTAAAATGGTCATTTTAAACCAAATAAATATGTTTGATTTTGATATGGGTTTCATCTTTCATGTTTCACAGTCAAAATATTTTTGGGGTGATGGTTTAGGCTGAAAAATTCATGTTAAACATAGGTATGGTGTGTGATGGGATTCATGTATTTGTTCATGTTTATGGAATACAATCTTATTGGAATCATATTTAGAAGTGTTTTGAAATTGGTCCAAAATAATTTGAATACATTGTGCATATAATGAGATCATATTTGGAAAATATTTATATTATATAGAGGCATTATTTAAAACTCTGAGAATTAAGGTTTTTTTCTATTTCATATACACACTATGTTGTTTAAGGTGAATTTATTTGTTCATTAAATCTCATAGAAGATAAGGATTGAGTGTTTTGAATGAAAATACACACAGAAATTATTTGGATAAAAAAAAATTATGACAGTGGATTGGCCATGTGGAGAGAGTTTGATAGTCATTTTGAATATATTTAATTAGTTTAACAATCTTAGTAGAATAGTTAGACATATTAATTTTGAGCTCTATTTATTACATTAAACAATCATATGTATTTATTTTATTGCATATCAACCTATTTTAAAATTATAAATGACAAAATATTGCCACAAATCGAAATGATTTTTTTTTAAATGAAAAAGATTAAAGAACAATGTTACCATAAAGTTGATGTGAATGTGACAAGTGGGAAAATTTTCATATGGATAAAAAGATGACACTAGTATTAAAATATTGCATAAATAATCTCTAATTACAATATCATAAATAATCTAGGATAAGAATGACCTTAGGCCAAGAGAGCAATAATAATGCAAGATTAATACTAGATAAATAAGAGTTTTTTGAGAGAGTTTTAACAAGTTTTGAATAAATGGATAGGGGATATATTTATAAAGATATAAAAGAGAAAGGGAGTTACTAAGTAAAAGCTCTAATATGTGTGCCATGTATCCCTAATCCTCTTACAAATGGGGAGAATGTGTGTGACATGTGGGTGGAGAGGAGTTATATGCAAGTAACTCCAAAGCATACAAGTGGACTTAAGAGGTGAGTGGCACCTTAAAAGTTTATAATTAAAGTGAATTTATAAATATAATAAATTCACACACACATAAGATTTAATAATTCTATAAATCTATAAGGACACAAATTTAGGTTAATTTTATAACACTTCCCCTTAAGATTAAATTTGGGGTTAAAAAAGTGGAGAAAATATTTTACAAATAAATAAGGGAGTTAAAATTATATACATATAATATTTTCAAACTTTTATTGATTACTAACACTTTGTCTCTTATAGTAACTTGTCGAGTCTCAATATATCTTAGTGCATGCCCTAATGGTTGTACTGAGAAAGGGGTGGGAAAACTATTGGTGCTTCATAAGATTTTTGTCCCTTTTGCCACTTGTCATCTACACACTTATCTCATAAAACCATTAATCCTAAGATTTTATTTTCATTTATACCCATTCCAACCATTTTCCTCTTTCCATCCTCCTTTTTTTTTTACCTTAAAACCCTTTTCAACATTCATCTATACTAGGTTGATTGGGTCAACATAATATAGTTTAGGGGTATTTCTCACTTTATTATCTTGTTAGGCTTTCAACTGACCTAACTCAGACCTAGTGATTTGTCCCCTAAAACACACTGGGTCAATTGGGTTGACCCTATACAACCAACATATATGGGAGGATTTAGGGAAATATCTACCTATATATATAGGTTAATTTCCCACCATTTCATAAGAGAATGATTATTAGTGAATAAGTGTGAATGAACATCCACTTATTAACCATTAAACTTAATGAATAAAGCTTAGGGTTCCATAATTTCTTTGAACATATGGATAATATCTTGTGGAGAAGACTTTTAGATGATTAGATAAGTTTTTTAGCCTTCATTTAGTTTATATTTATTATCCTTACATACCACAACAATCTCTTTTTAAGCACCTTGGCCAAGGGAGAGATTGAGGCTCAACGGGTTCATCTTCAGAGGTAAGTATTCCTAACTTTATTTCTCTTTTCTAAGAGTAGATAGATAATGAATTTATATTATTATCCCATGAATTAGGATTCCATAGAAATTGATGTGAGTATATTCCTTCTAATACATGTTTATTTAAGTTGTTTGTTTTGTTTCTAACCTCCACTTTGTGTCACATGCTTTAGTGTGCACTAGATTAGATTTACTTTCTTGTTATTAGAATAAGTGAATGTTTTAAACGTTAGGAATATATTAGGGTTATTATGTGATTGTGTTATAATTTAATATTTGGAACCCTACCTATCATGATATGTTTTGATAAGTGATCCCCTAATTGGGTCTAGCAGATCCCCATATTAGTATGCTCCTGCTTATTAAGTGTATCCCCAATCAGAAGTGTATGTATGCTCTATCTTCTCTAAGCTAGGATTGATTTATCAACATTATTCATTTATAATTTCATAAATTTTGGTGAACCTAAAATTAAAATAACCCTTGAAATATTTATTTTACTTAATTTAATTCTTTTAGTCACTATTTTTATCATACTAGGTCAACTGTATCGACCCAGTTTTTCTAACTTTTATGCATAGGTTTCCAAGAATAGGTAACTGGATCAACCTAGTTGACCACGTATAGGTTTTAAAACTTTAAAACATCTATTTTAGCCTAATAGGTTGACCCACTTGACCCTTTATAGTTTTATCACTCTATAGTAGGTTTCCGCATAGCTTGATCGATCTTGTCGACCTAGTTTACAAATTTTTCCAACATACCTCAAAGTTATTCATGAAAAATATTCCTTAATTTAATATTTGATACACCAATGTTCCTTTCTACCTCTCTTTTCCTTTCTTTTTTGTCTTTCATTTCATAGTTTTCATTATTTAAAACTACGTTTGCATAGTCAATTGGATTGACCCTACCAACCTAGTTTTGTGTTCTGTGTGTTATCTGAAATAACTAGATTGACCTTGTTGACCCAGTCCATTTTTTAGACCTTGTTTTCATAGTATATTTTTGACCTTATTGAAATTATTCTATATTTTTTTCATATAGTGTCCACACTATACCTTGTTTTAAATTAGAATTAACCTCATATTTACTAGTAATTAGTTCACACCTTTCTTTTCCTATTACTTGCATACTTAGAATAGCTCACATATTTTGATTAGGGTATTTTAAATTAATAACTTAGTTTAAATATTTATATTTTATGCACACATAGCCAAATCACATAATTTAAACAAGCACTTTAACATTTGTCTACCTAAGGCTAACCTACTTGGATTTCATCACCAAGCGGGTAGTTAACTTGATGCTCTGGTCAAGTATAAAATGTGGTTAATGGTATATTATAGATAAGAACCTAATACCATTATCACTATGGTGTGTAAAGTGAGGGAATAAGCCCCAATACGAAGCTTGTATGATTTTCACTATAGTCCCTTTCATCCTAAACTAACTGAAAGCATCCTTAGATTGGTATTTATTACCTTGATTATAGCCAACTTATAATCACATTAAAAATCATATCTTAATAATATAATAAACATTCAAGTTGACCAATTAGTTATCTCTTTACTTTTCAATTTTATTTCTTGTTCTTTGCTCAATTGTGTGTGCAAAAACTTGCATTAGTCAATATTAGAGCCAGATTTTGTTTTGTGTGCTTTAATTGGATTGGCCAACATCAATCCAATTGAATGTCTATTTCCTTTCAGTAATTAATATTTTTAATTACTTATAAAATTATCTTGTTTCATTTTCAAAATATATTTTAAGCTTCTTAAATTCCATATCTACTGTACTAGATCGACCCAATTGATCCAATAGCTTTTCTGCCTTCTATACACTGTTCTGGATCGACCCAGTTGACCTTGTATATTTTTACAATCCTTATTTATATGCTAGGTCAACCCAATTGAACCTATATTATTTCAATCACCTCATTGTCTTTCACCTTCCATCTCTCTTCTTTTTGCTTCATCATTTTTATATGTTGGATTATGACACTGAGTTATAGTTAACAGACATGATGAACTTTACCAATCCTAAAAGGGTCTCCCATGGATAGAATAGGGATCCTCTTTTGGATGCTAGTAACATTAATATTACCACTTTCACAATGAACTATGGGACCCCTTATAATACCTCTTCACAACATAAACCTATTTTCTCATTAGAGGATTAACCTGAGTTAGAGTATAGTCCTGAAATTATTTTCTTTATCTTTGAATTTCCTCAACATAGAGGAAATGATCCTTTAACCATTTATAACCTCATGATTAGTGGTCAAACTGAAGAGCCTCATTCACCTACTCCTACATTTTTAACAGGATTTGGAGGTACCACTTTTTTTAATTCTTATCCTCTTCCTTCACTCTTGATTTCTTCTTATGCCATGACATCTTTTTCTCTAACTTCTTCTACCTCCATGCCTAGTATCTCAACTAACATGGTAGGTTCTACATCTAGTGGGCCTCTCATAAAGTCCACTATCCTTAATCCTTCCACTATTTCATTATTTACTACTCAAGGAAATCATGCTTCTAGTGCTTCTTCCTCTCAACATTCACAAGTCCATCTTTTGCCTCACAAGAAATTTTTTCCACTAGTGCCTCACATTCTCACAATTATTTTCAATCTCATATCAACACTACTAGTGGTACCCAGGACACTAATACCAACATAAATACCAATTCTAATGCTTTTAATGTTAATCAAACACATCAAATTTTATTTCAAACTCTCAATCAAATGAATACCCTTCAAGTCCATAACATAAAATAATGATAATGTAAAAACCACCTTCTTAATCTTCAATCTCATCCATAACCGATGGCTTGGGGAACACATTGCCAAAATGTTCCGACTCCTCTTCAAGATTCTCAAGGAAATGTCATTCCTCAACCTCCTTTAGTCAATGAAACCATCAATCATCTACAAAATAAATCTCTCAAAACTCTAATTTCCAACATTGATATAAGAGGTATAACACCTACAATTTCTTATAATGGGTCAATTGATCCTACCCTTCACCTTGACAATTTTGAAAATATTTACAAGGATTAGGGAAAATTAAACATCTTTGATGCTACCAAGCTCCTAGATAAAACCCTCATGGGTGATGCCTTGGATTGGTACAATCAACTTAGATCTCATTATATTTCTAGTTTGGAAGACTTAGTAAATTCTTTAGTGCAAGAATTCTAAACTAATGATCTTCCTAAAAAAACTTTGGCCCATTTCATTAATTGCAAATAACATGAGAATGAAATTGACCAAGGATTTGTTAAGAGATGGAAGACTTTTTAAAATAAATGTGAACATAACATGGCAGATGACAATCTTTTTCATCTCTTTACAAATGATCTCTTTCTTAAATTAAAATATCAAGACCACACTCTCTCTCCACATACCTTGGAGGAGGCTATTGACCAAGCTAGATGACAAGATTTCCTAATGTGTCAATTCAAGCTACCCCAATGTTTTGTGGGTCCACATTTATTACTAAAAAATAGAAACCATAATATTACTAATTATGGTGTTATAAATTCTTATGACACCATTCACAATGTTCAAGTTGTCATTCCTAACCCTTGTTTGGAACTAACTCCTTCCTCTCAATAATATACTAATCCTCATTTCTCTTCACTCAATAACATTAATGTACAAAAACCTATATCCTCAACTGAATTACTTAAGCATCTAACTAAGCCTCTTCTATGAGATATTGACCATACTCGACCTATGAAATCCTTTTATGATCCTATAAAATTTTATTGGTTTTACGCTAGTTGGGGTCACTCTCATGATAATTTTAGAAAGCTTTGTAATTTAGCTATGTATCTTCTTGTTGGACCTAGTTTCAATCATGATTCCATTATCCATAAGCATCAACAAGCCTATGAGATTAATTTTTAGAACTATAAAACACATGACAAAACTCAAGCCTTAAATCAAGCAAATGCTCATTTAGCTATCTATAAAGATCCTTTACCTAATCATCAACTGATTTAAGACACTCAAGATAAGCCCACCCCTTCCACCAATAATGTATAAAGTCATGTGGAACCAAATTCTGAATGGAATGTGGTTAGCATGACTAATATGTGAAGGGTGGTGGATTTCATTGATTCCCAACCTATCCACACTCCATCTAAGACATATCATGTTTTCTAGGATTCTTCTCTAACTCATTTAAATTTTTTGAGGAAAGAAGATATTATCACTTTTGATAATCCAATTTTCCATTCCCCATTAGATAACACATCCATTCTATTTCTACCACTCTTCCATCATCCTCTAATACTAATGATAATGAAGATTTTACTAATACTTATGCTTCTAATTCTTAAAATCAATCTAAACCAACTAGTTCATCATCTCAACATTACTTACCACCTTGTTCTAAACCTTCTTCTTTTTCCTACCAACTAAATTTAAATGCACTTAGACTCTTCCTTTTGAGGACCTTCTTAACCATTATGCACCTATATATAATTACCTTCTTATGGGCTATGATGTGTGAGATCTCATTACATATCTCACTAATCTCCTATCCCAAATTCCATTCCTTAAGCTTATGAAGAATTCTCCCTATCATAGAAACCATATCATACAACTATTATATTAGATGAATGTCCCTCATCCTCCTCTTTCAGGATAGGAGGCAACTTTATCTGGTTCCAAAGATAGTATTTTATAATAATGTGAAGAGATGTCTATCAACATTGATGAAACTATAAACACTTCTCTTTCTCTATAATTTCCCATAGCTTCTATGATTCTTGATGAGATTCTTCTTCATGTAGATGATCCTCTCTTATTTATTAGTGTCCAAATAGGCAATATCCAAGTCAAGTGTGCATTGATTGATGAGGGCTATAACAAATGTGTAACTTCTCTTTATTTCATCAATATGCCTGGGTATTCTAAATGAAATATCAAGTCTACATGTAACACATGCCAAGGATATGATCAAAGGTAAATACCTCCTTTAGGTTGTATGTGGCTTCCCATTACCATCCCACCTATCACTATTTATGTGAAGGTGATGATCTTTAACTTCCCCCTTTATTATAACATCTTTCTTGGTAGGCCATGGGCTCACCACATGAGATTTATTGCTTCTTCCACCTATAAATGCATTAAATTCCCGCACAATGGAGCCATTCACAGGATTTAAGGTGACACTAACCCTTGGAATTTTTAATAATTCTAATATCATGGTGTCTTCAAGATTCCTACTCTTGAGCCTTTACCTATCATTCCATTTCATGAGTCTCAACATCTTAAATTTATAGTTAACTCAACCCAAGGTTACAATGGGCATCATGACCTCATTGGTAACATTGCTCCTAATCTCTTAGATTTAAATGATGATGAGACCAATGAGATTAACATAAAGATTAAAACTTCTAATCTCTTACCTCATATCATCTCATGGATTCCTACTTCCTTACAGCCTCATTCTCATAAGCCTTCTTGCAATGATATTCCCATAGTCTTGACCAAGACTAAGAATTCTATTCACCATGCTTCTTTAGATGACAAGGTTATCCCTACTTATGTCATTGATCTTTATACCCTAGATTTGATGATGGCTATTTTTAGATGATCCATTGTTAGCTGGTCTTGTATGGGCCTATGATGTTGAGATTGTCTATTATCATTCCTATTTACTTGAGTCTTTTCACACATATAATCATTTTTCTTCACTTATAGTTCTTGATTTTTTCATTTTTCCCATTTATCATAGGGTAGAGATGGCACCAACACCTCCAATTTTTGAGGATCCATGTAGGAATATGCTCATGGATCATGTTATGACCAAGCCTTACCATTTTTATAGGTATCATAACCCTCGTATCTAGTTTACCCTTAAGGTTAGTGTAACTCTCCTTATACTTTATATAGATCCCACTCCTCCCTCAGTAGAGTTAGATATAGTTAAGCCTCTTAACTCTCTTGATATATTTGATCTTATTTCCACTCCTACTGTTGTTGAGCCTACCCTTATTGTCAATGTTATCACTCCTTCCATTGATCTTAGTGCCATTCCCTCCTCATCATCATCCTCCCTTGGTGATGGTTTGCTTCCCTTGCCTAATATGGATCCTCTACCCACCAAATGGGCTAATGAGTGTTCTCTAGCTTCTCACACTCTTACTTTACCTCCTTCTATGAGTGATTCTCCTAAAACCACTCACAAGCATATCTATTGCTTCTATGGGATAGATAATTATTCTTCCACCCATTGTCACAAGTTGTGACAATATATTGATACCTTGCATCCTTCTTCCCTATCATCAGATAAAACCATACCTCCCTTGAAAGTACTTCCTGAGTATATGCCCAAGTATGGTGGGGTATATTTTCTATGGCATATATGTGGCACTCATCATACTGATTTTTGTTGTATCCTCAAACAACATCTTAAGGATCACCTTATAACCATTCCTAGACCTTCTTTTACTCCTCCCATAGGTCATTCCCACAAGAAGGCTCCTCTTTATTCTCCCATAGATTCACTTCTAGTGGTTTTATCATCTCTAGTTGTCATCCCTTCACCACCTTCTATGCCTTCACCTATTATTCCTTCACTTGTGGATCTTCCCTCACTTGTGGATCCTTCTCCACTAGTGATTCATGCATCTCTAGTAGATCCTACTCACATGCATTTTATTGACCAAACTTTCCCTAATTTTCCTCCTTAACATGATCCTTTGAGCATTCCCACTTTTTCCATTGAGGAGATCAAAAAATAATTATTTTCCCAATACTCATTTAATATTGACAAAACTCTAGCAGTAGTGCATATCTAGCTTCATAGAGACTTATCTAATTTATTGGATAATGTGTGTGGGTATATTTACCAGTATTTATGAGCACATGTATGGTGATTTCACATTTATATTGGATTGGACTTGTGATTCAATATGATTTTTATCTATTATATCATTTGACATTGTGTCAAATTTCTACTTATATTATATCATGATTTCTTACTTGTACTATATCTTGTTTATCTTATCATTTATATTCACATATGGTTTCATTTTATCATTGCTTTCCCTTTTTCCCTGGAGTTTTTCTCAAAAATCTCTTTATTATATTTTTATGTTTGTTTTGATTTATTATCTCTCTTTTTCATAGATAATTTTTCATGATGATTTGATTATAAAAACCCTATTCCCTTTGGTTATTATCTCCCTTTACCATGTGATCATTTAGAAAATAATCTATCTCATTATTATCTCCTTTTTACCAGTTCACTTTGGATCTCCTTTTTCCCTCTTCCTTTATTTGTAAACTAAGCATATACAAGGTTGAGACTTGAGATCACATGTTATATCATTGTTAAGCCTAAGTGTCCTAGTTAGTCTTTATCTTTAATTACTCAGCTTCCTTTAGCCTTAGCTTACAACTCATACGTGTGTATCACTATCTCTCTCATGATTGGTAATTCCAAGTCCAAATGGATGAGGAATATTAAAAATCCTTCAAAATAATATTAAAAGCCAAATCATTTAAACAAAAAATAATGATATCAAAAGGCAAAAATATTCTTAAAAGTTAAATCACACTAAAATACATGATTCAAAGCCATCTCCTTCTTCTAATTGAAGCCCAAACTCCACATTTGGCCTCATGGTAGAGCCAAGGTCCTTTGGGGTGTGGTAGGATAGTAGACTAGAAGAGGAGAATAAAAAAATCTTTTAGTGTTACATACTTTCTCATGCAAGTACCCAATCTTCATAGTAGATTGATGGCTCTATAAGGGTTCCTAATGACTGGGGAACACATCATGGGAAGGTAGGTCCATTTTAATTTTACTTTTACCAATATACCTTCATGAGTTGATCTTAGTAGCACACTTATTTTCCTACAAAGCTTTGTGTCTATAGCAAATAGGTTTCCTTTGTGCATAGATGACCACTAGTCACTTAGTGTCTTTTCATGTCCTTATTATGCCTCTTGCCTCCTAAGGTCTTCTCATAAGATGCCTAAGTATTGATTTTTACACTACATTTTTAATTCCTTATATCTTTTATATTTCCTCTTGAGAAATATTATTTTGTCTACTGATCACTCGCCTTGGGATTTCATTTGTGAGCTTCATTGTAAGACCATAGATAGGACCCAACCATCCTCATAAATTACCATATTTTCCTTCCTCTTACCCACATCCTTTTCTTACCAAATATTATTATTTATTCCACCCTAGTGGTGTTATCTTCATTGAGTTGTAGTGTAAGACCTTGGATAGGACCTGACCCTCCTCACATAATTTTCCAATACCCAAATCATCATCCAAATTAAATGTGTCAAATTTGAGATAAGATTCAATCGATTATGAAGTTACATGTCATTTTACATGATTCCTATCCTAATTTAGTATGTTTTATGCTTACTTAATTTTTCTTTCACCTTTCTTATATTCTTATTTTATGAGTGCATGTAAGATTTCAATCATTTCTTCAATTTTTCATACTTCCTAACTTGAATTAGTGTGATCTATTTAAGACCAAAATTTTGTAATTTTGTTTTTATTTCATACTTCCCATAATGATTTACTACGATTGATTAAATTAATTAATTTTTTTATACCATTTATGCCCTTTTTCATACCTTCCATTTTATTACATTGTTGTCATACTTCCCAATGTGATATTTGTATGATTTTACTTGTTTTAATTTGGTGCAAAAATCTTTCACATTGGTTTAAAAATAAATTCCTTTTTAACATCTTATTTTGCCATTTCTTGGTTCTTTATACTTAGTCATTTCTTTTTATTACACAATTCCTAGATTGAAACAATGTGTAGTATATTTTATTGATTTATTATACTTTTCCAAGTCCTTTTTGTCTATTTATTTTTAACCATGCATGTGTCTTTCATAATGATAGAAAATAAACCACATCTCATAAATTTATTATAACATATACAAAAAGGCTAAGTACATGTGATAGTTAAAAATATATCTAAAGCATCCATAACCTCAACCATAATAAGCATCTAAAACCTCAACTATATTGAACACACGCAATAACAATAATGACAGCACACACATCCAATAACAACATGCCAAAATGATCAATCATATATATATATATATATATATATATATATATATAACCATATACAATGATCCATCTGTATGGTTGGGTCCCATCCTATCTATCTCATGGCCCAGCCATGCTTCCTACTAAGGCCTTGATCTAACTCCTCCAAATGATATGTTGTAAGGAGGCCATCCAAGATCTCAATCCCTCTACCTATCCCTGTAGGTGTGCTACCTACATCTGTGACTCTACTAACTGGGTCTAGATCTCTATCATCTACTAGGGCCTACCATGTCTATAGATCCCCTATACCCATCATTATTTGTGGCTACATTCTCTCTCTCTCTCTCTCTCTCTATGATCGTATCTACCTCATTACCTCTCTAGCTAATCTAAACCATCTCACCTAAGCTAGTTATATGGTACACTCATATCTTCTAGTATCATGGGGTTTTATGCCTATAGAGTCTCATCTAGGTGGTCATGGAGTGATCCCCTCATGAGGGACCCCCTCATCCTCACCTATACCTATAAAATCCTACAAGATGGATATTAGATCATTGTTATATCTCAAAATATCTATCTATCTATCTATCTATCTGTCTATCTATCTATCTATCTATCTATCTATCTATCTATCTATCTATCTATCTATCTATCTATCTATCTATCTATCTATCTATCTATCTTTCCTTCCAAACAAAATATAATCAATAATTTAACCATCTAGTTTCACCTATCTATGTCTCAGCTACTATGGTATCACCATCTACACATCTACCAAACACATTCTCTACATCTATGCGACCCCCTAACACCTCTTCTATAAGTCACCTCCTTAGCTTAAACTTGACTATCATGGCTCATGTCCATCTCATCTTTCATCTAAGTGGTCTCTATATCATCTCCTCTAGCTCACTTATGGGATAGTCTAGGATGATAGTAGTCTCCAATATCTCCTCCTACCTCTTTCAATGCCATGTACTTGATGGTCACTACTCATATCATCATGGAATTGGTAGTGGTACATCTAATATCTCTACCTCCATATCCCTATCCTCCTACTGAACTCCTCATCATTCCCAACTAGTCCATGGTCACTCTCAACATGGTCATAGTGTTAGCCTCAGCACTAGTGGCCCCATTCCTCTCCTCCCATTTGGCTCCCTCATATGCCAATATCACTACTTAAGTATTAGTATTGATGTGATTAGATGAGATATTCCCACCTTACTTAACACCCATGCCACTAGATGTGGTGTTCTCCATAAAAAAATAGTGTTTAACCACCTTTTTCCTAGTTGTCTCTAGTGAAACTATATCTCATCTCACCCATGTAGCTTTTAAATTCTCATTTGGATTCCACATGATATATACATGTCTCATTGACTAAATCACTAGAAGATGGGGCCTAGGCCATGCTACCTGGTCCTCCCCCCGTCTCCACACCTAATGTAACCTATCATCGATTATATGAGGCAACCCAATTGGATAATACATAGGGAACCTTTCATATATCCAAGATATAAGAATTATGATCAGTCCTATGGTTATTTACCATTTGAACAACATCTCACACATATCATGTACCAGCTAGACCCAGATGATAGAACCTAGATCATATAGAACTCACTCATCTAAGATCATCCTACTAAAGGCTACCATGAATAATGGTACCTATTGTCACTTATATTTTCAACCTTTGAGGAGATGAAAATCTCTCCTCATCAAAGTGGCACAATAGAATCATCTCTAGGCTTGTGGGTAGCCTAAGGAATGAGGTGAGTCTCTAGATAGGGCTAGCTCCCTTAATGTACCACTTAGAATTAAACCTATTACTAATTTTAGGGGGTGAAAAGAGAGATAGATAATTAAAATCAAATATAATATAAGTGAGTGATACACCAAATTAATTTTATGACTTCCAACCAATTTCATTCTACACTTGAGACCAAGAAATAAACTAAAAATACACTCCTTCAATCTTCATCTTCTCACATTAAATCTACATTATGAGGTCATAGATGAATGAAAAAAGATAGGAGGATTGGACAAGAGGCCTTGAATGTCACTAATGAAAATAATAACTCACTCAACATTTAAAATCCCATAAAAAAGTTTGCATGCCCTATAATAAGAAGTTTTCCAATTGCAAACAAGGTGAAAGAATGAGACCACATGCTAGGAATCCATAGTCTTCACTAAACAAGATTCATCATTAAAGTGAAACACACTTATGAATATTCATGAAGAGATAAAATTAGTCATTTTACTTATAAAAATGTATAAAAATGATTAGGGTTTCACCATACTTAGGTGGAGCATCCCATACAATTCCAAAATGGCCAACTCTTGTAGAGTTTGAGAGAGAAAGAGAAAGAGAGAAGTCCAAGGGTCACAAGGACATTTTTCAAGTTGATAAAATAAGTTATATTTTAATGAGAATATTATATGGTTTTAAAAATTCAAGAACAATAAAAATAACAAAAAGTGTCAATCTAGGTCATAAACTTGAATAAAAGTGGCAAGACACTCCTCATTTTGCATAGAAAAATTACCTTCATGATTGCTTTTATTTGGACATACCATATCTGATGAATAAAAGTTATAATTATTGTAATGAAAGTAAGTGACATCATACATGACTCTTCATACTTTTTTTACATGTATGGTCTTTTATAATCAATTGAAACTAAGCCATCATCATCTATTATCTTGAAAACTACCCTTCGATACACCCTGCACACTTGGCTTCTAAATTTACTTCAGTTGATCATGAAAATACATGGGAGGGAGTGAATTAAAATTTTAAAGACCATAAATTACCTTATAATCATCAAAAAATCTTTAAAAACATCCCACTTAATGTTTTCTATCTTCTTCACTAGCTTCCCCAATATGGTAGATTTGACTAGTTGAGTTGAAGGAGTTGGTTGGGGAATTTAGAAGATATTTCATGGAATGAAATTAATATTATGAGTTATTATAAGTGTAAATATTTCTCAAAAACTTTGTTTCATCTCCTAGATCCTCCTATAGCCTATAACACACAAAATAGTGAGACAAAGCTTGTTCTACCCCCATTTATACAATTCCATACAACCCATCATGGTGTGAAGTAGCTTAGGGGAGTCTTATACAATATAAAATCATCATAATAGAGAAAATATCTCATTAAATTATGTATATAACTCCATTTATTCAAGCCAATCTTGGTTGAGGGTTTAGTAGGTTTTCGTAGGGTAGTTTTAGGTCTTAAGCATTGTTCATAAAGGTTCCACATGAAACTTGTAGAAAAATTCCATAAAAGTGATCTTTATGGACCCTTATAACTTTACTAAACTCCTATACTCCCCATGAATAGTGTAATGAAATATACAAGCTTATAAAGATGGCCTATTGAGCTTATTTTCACTATTTTGCATAAGTTTGTGAGTCCAAAATGTCCTTTCTTGGTTTTATTTGCACAAAAATAGTTTTTAAACCTCTATATTAGCCTCAAAAACATACTCCATCATGTTTAAATGAATATATCATGCAATAAATGTGATTGGATCCTCATTTGGCCACTAAGTTTAGCTATGCCCAAGAGTCCTAACTTCACCTTAGAGTTCTAGATGACTTTTGATGACTTTCCCTACCTTATAATAGTATTTACACATGAATTATGACCCCTAAAACATGTTTCATCAATATATAATGCTATCATGATGTTGGTAAAGAAATTGACCTCTCATTTGTTCTTAGCCCTAAAACCTACCTAGTAGGCTTGTCTACAACTTTTACATTTTAGATCACCCTATTGGGTTCCATCCTGTAATGCTTGATTTTACATGTTACCCTAAATGTTTTATAATATCCTAAATATTCCTTAAATGTTCAAATATATCTTTACCTTACCCTAACACACCTTTCCCTTTTTACTAATAGTGCTTGCATGAGGGGAAGTACCCCTTGTCTAAGATAAAATAGGGGGTAATTACCAAGTTCTCCCATAAAAAATGAACATTTGAGGGACTTATTATAGTGTTGATGACCTATCACATAAAATTTTAGGCTTATGTCATATCATTTGACCTCTCAAAACCTCCAATTTCAAGATTGGTTCCCTCACAGGTAGAAAGTGCAGGATTTCTAGGAATGGATTAAGTTTTAGCTTCTTGAAGTGTTACTGTAGGTGAGTTTCATCAAATTTTAAGCTTATGAGTTTGCCATGATCTCCATGGAGGTTTTTACTTACTTTTATCATCAATATAAACCCCATTTAGCTTTCATATGCACCTTATCATCCAGCTAAGCTCCCTTTGTCTGACTGACTGACTGAGACACCTTCATTTAACTCTATTGTAGATGTTATTTGTATGTTTTTGATTTGGGAAAGGTATTTTTAAACCTATAATTTTTAATTTTTAATCACATTATAATTTCTTGGATCATTTTAAATCATTTTTATGCCTTGGAAACTTTTACCTTCTTTTCTTAGTCCACTACCTGCTTAGTCATAGTTGACTATGACTATTTTTTGCTTGAAAGAATGGACCCCTGTTATTATTTCATCATGTAAAAAGGTTTAAATAATGTTTAAAAACTTATATATAGTCCTCTATAGTTACTTTTCCACCTTTTCTATGGAAAACCTTACCAAACACAATCTTTTGGCACCAAGAAAACCTTATTCCTAACTCATTGCCTATATTTTCATATACAAGGTTATAGGTGATGTTAGGGACATTTGAAAGGTCTATGTGAGTTTTAATCTCTTAAAGTCACCAAAATATCCATTGAGATGGTCATACATCATGTCATCAGGTTTGAGTTTCCCATTTCTTGCTTGTAATTTAAAACTACCAAATTAGGTTTTCCTTGTAGGACTATGAACCCCTACCTATAGCTCTCTATTAGGTGCATATATTATATTCAAGGAGTTTTGATATGATTCTTGGATAAACTAAGTTAACATATGATATATATATATATATATATATATATATATATATATATATAATCGTTTCTCTTACCTTAGGCCCACTTTGGATGAGCTAAGATACCACCAAATGCTTTGACTAGGTCACTGCCTATACGTGAACTTTTAAGAACTTGTATAGACTGAGAGTGGTCATATGGGAACATGACACCACATCTAAACCTATCTATATGGTAATTTTGGTCATTAATTCCTTTTCCATCATCAAAATAACTTAATCATGAAAACTTGGGCTAGTTTTCAACTTGAGGTTATTAGAGGTCTCTTTTGACTTCAAGCCTATAAAGAATACTAGTTGTTTTTAATATATCCATTGGTAAGTTTGAGCCATCAAAACATTAGTCTCCATCGATCATATTTTATTAAAATTTGGCCTAAATATTTTGCATGTTATAGGTTTTAAAATCTACTTATCTAGGTGTTCTAACTCTCCATGGTAGACATGTTAAAATGCATCTAAAAACCTATAAGACCCTTATTCTACTCCTTTAGGGATTTGATCCCCAAAACTTAGTCCTAGACTCTTTGATCATGTTCCAATTTTTTTTATAAATTTATCCTCCTTAGCATGGATGTTATGACTTATTTATCATGTTATTACCTCAATAAGGATTTCATTATTTTCTTTGTTATCTATACACAAATACCCCTACTCTCTATCAATGAACCCTATAGGTAGACATTATTAGGTCTACAAATAGTAAATACAAGTGTGAAAAATGCACAATACTTCTAGAATATCATGAATTATGAACCACTTTAACACTCCAAATAAATTCTTCATGTTTCCAAAACTTGAAACCTCTTCACCAAGACCATCATACTTAGCATGACATCAACAATGGCCCCTATAGGTAATTATTGGCTATGTGAGGATAATGGGTGTGAAATAGAGAAATAAGGATGGATGAAAGGATATATATACAATAAATATCATTGTGAAATTATTTAAGTGGATGAAATTCACCAAGAACATATTTAAATAAGATCAAAAACATATTTTCCAATGTGAAAACCTCTTGACAACATCTAGAATGAAGTAGACAGGGTGTTTGATGATGGTTTGGTATGACATATGATCTTGAAAACCATGAAAATTGAATTATATAATGGATATTAGGAGTGAATTGGGAACCAAAAACACTTTTAAAACATTTTAATTAACTTAACATAACCTTATGAATCCATGGAGAAGCATAGAGCTCTTGAAAATGGTGAAAACTAACCATTGCACCCAGAAGAGACCAATCTAAAAATTTGAGTTTATTTGATCATAAAAACACCTAAAAATATGAAACAAAGAATGGTATATGTAAGGAGACATATCCAACATCCGTTAGAGAAAATATGAGTAATTGGTTTATACAGAATCACTCAAACCAAATCAAAGCTTGAAGGGTAAATAGGATAAGCAGATTTACACAATCCAATTCAAATGGATGGTTAATGAAGAAAAGTTGACCATTTATCAAAATTATTATATGTATTTGAAGGTATAAGATTTTATAATATGCCACTAATATCATTTGCTTGAAACCCCTTGTGTTGACTATACCGATCAAAAACCTATAAGTCACTTTAGTCTGCTAAGAAGAACAAGAAGGGAGATGAATGGTTTTGGTATCCAAATGACATTTATAGATCAAAAAAAATATATAAATGAGTGTTAAGGATATTAATAGACACTTATTGATCATTTACCACATGAAACACTTCTTAACGAGGTTTTAAAAGTGCTAAACTCGCTCTTTTCTTCAAGAAAACTACCCTTTTCTAAGTAACCTGACAATTTTTAGTTAGTGATAGTTAATAAAAACCTCTTAGGACACATGGAATGTGACAACTCTTTTATGCCTAAAAATTTATCAAAAAACCTATACAAACCATTAAATGCACTACTTTTTACCCTTATAATGATTTAAAATGATAAATGGACCTAGAAAATAAATCATCAAAGCTAGTACAACATTAATTGTCATAAAATAGCCTATAATTCACCTTATTACAAGATATTAGACCCCCTTATATACCTAAAAAGTCATTTTTTTAATAGGGGTGTCTTAATTTGACCTAAAAGTTAAATCTGGTCAATAGTACCTTACCATTTGACTTGTGACATAGCATCTTCTATGTTACAAGGCCTATCACAACCTTCTATATGTCTAGAATCTATGATGTATAGACATTAAACATACTCACATTCATACTTGGTAATATCATCTCTGAGCTTGTAGCCCACATGGCTAAGGCTCTCCTCTCCTTTAAGATATATGGTATCCCTATGATCACCTACACTCCTACTATAGGTAGCCCTAGGATGGCATGGACATCTTCTAGTGTGATAGCCACCTCTACTATATCCCCATCCACCTCCCATCTAAAATTATTAGTCAATTATTCCTAAAAACTAAGGAACATGACTAATAGATAAATATTAAGGGGGATCTAACACATCTCTACTATCCTACCTAGACTTATGGTCCTAGTCTATCCCTATATCCATCTGACAACCTATCTAATAAGTTTTGTAACCATGTTGCATCCATAATTCTCCAAAATCTCTTTCATCCTTGCACCTAAGAAATAACAAAGTATGTATTAGTTCCTCCATGTCATAAATAGTCAAAATATAGTTTTTTTACAATTTTAATAAAAAACAAGCTTAAATTACTTTATTTTATTCATTTTAGCCTACTCAACCCTTATTGACCTTAATTGGTCATTTCAAGCCATTCTAGCCCTCTTTTAGCATTTTGCACACTTTTTTGTATCATTCTAGCTCTTTGGTCAAACTAGTTTGACTAAAACTTTCCTATCTTTTTGCTTGGTTGACTCAAAAATCTAAGTTAACCCCCTTATCTTCCCCTCTCTAGTGCTAAGTTTCCATTCTAGACCTTTTAGACCACCTGTCAACTCCAAACTAAGTCATTAGCTTGTAGAATGTATAGGGTTGACCCATACCTACTAGGTTAGCACTATGGATTCTGCTCTTTCCCAACCTACTAGGTTGACTAGGTTGACCCAGTGCTTTTTGTCTGTTGATCCCTTGTATTTTTTTGAAAGGTATTATTTTCTTGATTTCTTCCTAAACCCTCTAAACCCATTTTCCATCTTCCTATTTATTACCCATAGAATCTAATTTTGCATCATTCTAACATTTATAAATGCTTAAAATTCAAAATTACTAAAAACTCACTTAAATCAATACAAATTTCAAAAACTAGTTTGAGATTCTTAGTTGCATACCTGTAGTGCACCTGTTTCTACCTTTGGAGCCTCTCCCTATTAAGCATGTCATCTCCTTACCATCCTATCTTGTTTTTTTCTTCAGAGCTTTTTTTCCCTTCTCTCACAAATCATAACAACAAATGACTTGTCTTTTGCCCCATTTAAAAACACTTTTAGCAATTCAAATTCTTCAATTATTGTCCTATAGATTCCTTATTTTCTTATATCTTTGTTTATACTCATCCATTTTTCAAACTATAAAATGTGTTAGATTCGTGATGATGTAGAGATTATTTTCCACTACCATATGCCTATTTTCCAAAAAAAAAAAAATGATTTTTGGCTATTTTTTACAATAACTTCTACAGGTTCACCTAGTGTTCTCTACATTGGATGCCTTCACACTTTTTTTTAGTATACTTATTTATCTAAGACACCAAGGTAATTTAAATTTATGTGTATTTTAATTCAATCCTTTCATTTATCTTAATTATTGCTTACTACACTTTACTTATCATTAGCATTATGTGTTATCATGTTTTATCTCAAAACATCATCCCATGATTTACTTACATGACACGTGATAAGATTCGAGTGGGGCATATGTATACATATAATATTTTCAAAATTTTATTTATTATTAACACTTTATATCTTATAAAAACCTATCGAGTCTCAATCTATCTGAGTGCATACCCTAAAAGGTGCACTAGGCAAGGGGTGGGTAGACCATCGATGCTTCATAAGATTGTTTTCCCTTTTACCACTTTCCATCTACACACTTGTCTCTTAAAACCATTAACCCTAAGATTATTATTCTCATTTCTACTTATTATAATCATTTTTCTCTTTCCATCCTCCTTTTCTTACCTTAACACCCTTTTGGATAGTCAACTATACTTGGTCAACTAGGTCGACCTAGTACAATTTAAGTGCATTTCTCACTTTCTTAGCTTGTTATCCTTTCGATCGACCTAGCTCAGACCTAGTGATTTATCCCCAAAAACACACTGGGTTGACTAGGTCAACCCTATACAATTGACATTTTTGGTAGGATTTAGGGTAAGATCTACCTATATATATAAGTTCATTTCCCACCATTTCATAAGGGAAGAATTATTGATGAAAAAGTGTGAATAAACATATGCTTATTGATCATTATACTTGAGGAATAAATCTTAGGGTTCTATACTTTCTTTGGAGATATAGATCTTATCTTATGGAGAAGTCTTTTGTATGCTTAGATAGATTGTGTATCCTAGAGCTAATTTATCTTGATTATCCTTACATACCACAATAATCTCATGCAAAGCACCTAGGCAAAGGGAGAGATTGAGGCTCGAAGGGTTCATCTTCAAAGGTAAGTATTCCTAGCTTTATTTATCCTTTGTAAGAGTAGATAGATAATGCATTTGTATTTTTCTCCCATGTATTAAGATTTTTTATACATTGATGTGAGTATATGTATTCTAATACATGTTTAGTTTGTTTTGCTTCTGAACCCCACTTTGTGCCATAAGATTTGGTGTGCACTAGATTATATTTACTTTATTATTATTAGAATAAGTGAATTTTTAAACCTTAGGACTTCATTAGGTTTATTGTACAATTTTGTTTGAATTTAGGCTTTGGAACCCTTCCTAGCATGATATGCTATGATATGTGATCCCCTAATAAGGCATAGTGGATCCCCATATTGGTCATACTCCTATTTAACAAGTGTATCCCCAATTGAAAGTGTAGGTATGCTCTATCTTCTCTATGATAGGATTAATTTATAGACATGACGCATTTTTGATTACATATAGAAATTACATAATACTCCCCTTAATAGAAACTTCCTTCAAGAGGAATACAAAATATTTATAAAGAGAGAAAATAGGAATGTTCTTCCAAAAGTCATAAGAAAGAAACTATGCTCAACACGAATCTCTAAGAATTATCCTTAGATAATTTGTTTTATTCAAAATATAATAAAGACCAACAAGAAAGAATACCAATCCACAAAACTTTAAAGATATATGAGCTAAGACTAATATTTCAAGTTAAGTTACTGATGTACTAGTAAAATAAAATCTACATACTTAGAGTAATAAAAGTAGATTTACAACTAGGCAAATTTTAGAAAAGAAAAATT
This sequence comes from Torreya grandis, assembly GCA_037957365.1. Lineage (NCBI taxonomy): Eukaryota > Viridiplantae > Streptophyta > Pinopsida > Cupressales > Taxaceae > Torreya > Torreya grandis. The sequence goes on from JARHVA010002350.1 coordinate 1,243,958, forward strand.
CCATAAAAAATAACTAAATCCTTCATAAAAATAAGTTATCTAATAAATCTCTAATTAAATTATATTTTTTTTGCAACAAAAATCAAGGAATGCAAAAAGGATGATTTAGTTTAATCAAAATGGAGACAACAAGATGTGTCACTTGAAAAAGATATTTTATGTGAAGTATTAAAAGAATTATCATAAGAGGACATATCAAAGTTTATATAAAATTTATTTTCTTTAGGAATCCAAATATTTTTACCCTTATAGGTAGGAGATTTATTCATTTTCCAATAATGCAAAATGGCATGCATGGATCTACCATAAGATTTTTATGGGTGAAATTTTCAACATTTAGATATGTGATGCTTGTGTTTTCCACAAAATTCAAAATGTTTAGAATTTTTAACCAAAATATGAGAATTATAAGTTGTATAATCAAAATAATTTCCATTATAAGTCTTTTGATGTGGAGGACATTAAGATGTCAAATTTACATTAGAAGTAGTATAAACATCAAAACTTGAAACCTTTACAATTTAGATTAGAAGTAGGCAAAATGGGTTCAAGAATAACATATTCACACTTACCAAGCACACCAAATAAATATCCCATATTTTTCATTATTTTTAATACATATTTGGTATACGGAGTGTGCACATGGGTTTGAGTTTAGTTAGAAACACAAAGAGCTCCATCATCATTAGAGCTATTATTATTAGCAAAAAATCCAAAATTTTAATTTAAAATGTCAATAAAGTTTTACATAGACATAATTTTATCATTAAAATATTTAAGAGTGTAATTGTGGCATTGAATTTGGTGTTGAAGAGTAAAAATTTCATCATTTTAAAGAGAAATACTTGACATAGTGTTCTTAAAAACTAGAAAATGCCCAATTTAAATGCCATGAGAGCATAGGATATAAATTTATCTATCATGGAAAAAATAAATGATTAATAACGTGTATTCATATAAATAACATTTAAAATATTCATCTTAACCAGATTTCTAAAAAATATTCATGATAAAAAAAGGTGACTAACAAGTTTTGAGATTACAAAACAAGCCACTAATCCTTAAAATATGACTTGCTTGTAAAAACTAAACTTTTAAATCAATTAAATTGTAAATGTAATGTCACACCAAGATATCAATTAAATAACTTAATTTCATAAAAAAAAACCTCTTAAACATTAAATTTTAAGGTAAAAATATCATCCACATGAGATTAAGATTGGTTTGGAAAGAAACTTGAGCTTGAATTTAATAAACCATTAAATTGAAAATGTAAGTTAATACCAAACACTTAAGATTTTAAAATTGAAGTGAAATGTTTTGATTGAGTAAAATTTATAATGATGCATTGAGTAAAGTATTTATAAAATAAAATGCAAAAATTAACTAATGAGTTAAAATAAGTAATAAACACTTTACTAAGATCACTTGGATAGGATTGCACATAATTTTTTTAAACAATGATATATAATTAAAAATGATGACCAATTTTTGTGTTTTGTTTTTAATTATAGATAAAAAACAAATTTTCAAAGGTGAGCTACAAGTTACCAATTTGAAAAAATAATGTGTAAAAAATTAAGCTCATGAAAGAAATATAGGAAAATCATATATCAAATAAACAAATATCATAACTTAAAAAAGAGACACCTCATATGTTTACACAAAAAAATGGTTAACTTAATTGTAAAAGGAGTGAAATTCACCATTAATGATCCTATGAATAAAATAAGGTTGATGCAATGAGTTACATGTAGGAAAAAATGCTTGGGAAAACATGAATGATAAGGTAAAGAGAGACACAAAAAGAAAAAAATTGAAGCTAAAGACACACACCAAAGAAACACTAGAATCAGGTTGAAACATCAAAAAAAGAATAAAAAATACATTGAAGGGAAGACTCAGATATAAATATAGGAATTTTTTTTATTAATACTAAGATATAAGGAGGCAAAGATGAGTCAAAACTACATAGAAATACAAAGTCGTGACGCCTATACAAGGTTCTCAAAACAAAAATCCAAAATTATAATAGGAAATGAAAAGTGTAGAATGTGTTATGGCAAGAATATTTGATACATGAATGAGTTAGATAATAATCACAATGATATATGAGCTAGAAGGTGTAAGAGATCAAATATGCTAGCTGAAATACTTAGAGAAATCACAATCCAAAACTAGAAAGGATTAGACAAGGAGATATAAGAACACATAAATTATAGGTGATTCACTAAAAAACAACATAAAGTTTAAGCACTAATAACCTTAATAAATAAAATGGAACACTTACCAAATATGGAATACAACAAAAGAAGCTAAGTTCAAAGACTACAAAAATTATGAAAGTTTATGAAGTAGAGAATTAAGAAAATTACTCCCAAAGATATGAACAAAGAAGACAACTCAGAATGATAAAAACCTAGAAGGAACTAACAAATAAAGGATGCAAATTGATAAATTTTTTATAAACACAATGCTTAATGTGCCAAAAGTAACAAACTATGCTTAAAACATAATGCATAGTATGTCAAAAGGATAAGAATACCAATTTAAAAAAGACAGATATATAAACCCAATTCAAAGGGAAAACATAATCTAATAGAGGAAATAAAATAAACTTGAGTAAGACACTTATATAAATAGATGAATAAAATCATAGAAGTGCCAAAAAGGTGAAATACTAAACAAGACAAGCCATAAAAGAGAATAAAAAGGTAAAAAGGTAAAAAAGCGTTGACAAAGGAAACATAATGAAAAATTGTTACTACCAAAGATGCAATTACTAAAAATCAAAATAAAATGATTGAAATAAATACTAAGAGTACAAAACTCAGTAAAAAGTTGAAGAACCTAACTAAAAACAAAATAAGTACTAAAGAGTGAACCAAGATCCTACATAAGCAACCAACAAAAACAATTTTTTTTTTTTTTTTGGTAAAAAATCTTAGAATTAGAAAAACCAATTTATAGAGCATAAATATGCTAAAAATAGATTGAACCCTAAAAAATAGATGTTAGAATTAAAATATATTAAATAAAGTAGATCAAAAATTATTTCCAAGGACTCTATGTAGATTGAGAAGCAAGAAACAAATAAAAACAAGCTTCTTTTCTTTCAAATGGCTTGCACAAAAGACATTCAATGTTACAAAACCATGGATTTGATACCATGACAAAATATTACCAAATATAAATATCATGGATTTGATACCATGACATAATGTTAAAAAACCATAGCTTTAATACCATAACACAATGTTACCACAAATTTGAGGTGAATGTGATAAGTGGGAAAATTGTTGTACAGATAAAAACCCCACACTAGTATTTAAATCTTGCACAAAGATTATCCCATTACAATAGAATAAATAATATAGGAGAATAATGGACTTAGGTCAAGATATCAATAAGAATGCAAAATAAATATTAGATCAATAACAGTGTTGTGAGAATGTTGTAGTAAGTATTAAAGAAACAGATAGGGAATATCTTTATAAAGAGATAAGAGAGAAAATGAGTTACAAGTGAAATCTCCAACATGTATGTGAAGTGTCCCTAATATTATTACAAGTTGGGAGGATGTGTATGACATGTGGGGGGAGAGGATTTACATGAAAATAAATCCGAAGCCTACAAGTGGACTAGAGAGGTGAGTGACACCTCAAAAGTCTAGAATTAAAGTGTATTTTTAAATACAATAAATGCACATACATAAGACTTAGGATAATTATATAAATATATAGGAAGGACATAAATTAATATTAATTCTCCAATAATAAATCAAGCCATTTTTAATTTGAAATACCCCCACCCATTATAAGTTATTAATAGTTAAATATTATCATTGGGATTATTAAAGTTAATGTAATTTTTTATTAAAAATTAAATATTTTATTATAATTGAACTTAATTATTTAATTTTAAGTCATAATGACTTGAGTAATCATTTGTTAAAATCTAGTTACTCCTTAAAGAGTAAATGATTTCTTTCAAAGTCTTTTAAAAACTTGGAGGATATCATTGCAAGTAAGGAACTCATATGCATAGGTCTCTATAAAATTTTAAAGTTCATTTTCCTAATGTCTATCTTCTTATGTTATGAATATTTGAGATATTATGAATTTTAGGTAGACCAAACAAGATATTTATTATGGTAAAGTGATTTTTCTAAGTAAACCATGTATATCTAGATTTTTGTACTTATTTATAAACTGATTATTTGAAAATGGTCAGGATTTATAATCATTTAGGGACTGTAGAAAAACTTAGTCATATGTTTGGAATAATGATGAATACTTCATACCTAGTATGGCAGATTTGAGCCTTGTATAATTTGTAACATTATTTTATGAGATCTTGTAATCAATTATGAAACAATCTTTAGTTTCTTAATAATGCTTTATTTCTATATGACTCAAGTTGATTTGTGTTTGTGTAGTTTAGTTTTTAGTTAGTTTAATTTTATCTCTCTTAGCTTTATTTGTAATTATTTTTATTTTCAATTACTTTTATTTTAATATGTTTCCTTTCAAAAATATTTCATATTTTTATATTTGAGTTTATTCTAACTTAGTATAATATTTTCTTTATTTCCTCTGTCTCAATTTTTTTAATGTTTTCTTTAATTGTCCTAATCTCTAATTTTTATGTTGCAATTTTCCTAATGTTTTCTTTCTCTTTCACTTTTCTTGTTATTTGTTCCTTTCTTTCTTTCATCATTATATTCATTTACACTAGAACTAATTATGAATTAAAATTAACTCTAATTGGAAATATAAACTATTTAAATCTGATCTAGGATGATATATATGACATGATATAGTAAAATATAGAGATCTACATAATTTATAAAAAAATTAAATTGTTAAAAATATAAACTAGGGATAGGGTTTAATTAATTGTCTTTGCAAATAATTTATTTTAGACTATTTTAACCTTACATAAGTTGTAACTATATAAAAATAACTACAAACACAAATGTATTAGCAAAAAGTGGCTCATCATTTGATGAGACAAGTTTGAAAGATGCTAATAGGAGAACATTATGTTTTATATGTTACTACGACTTTATTATATTAGGATGTGTGCTAGATATAAAAATTTACATTTGTACACTTGCATATTTAAGTGATATATTTATTTTCAAAGACTAAATTGATGTGTGAAAGACCTATAAAGTCATAACCCTAATCTTTCATAAGCCTACAAAAGGATATCAAAGGCAAAAGAGGGGGAAATTATGGAAAGTGGAAACGGTCAATTTATCATCATCAAACCCTTTGTTGACTGAGTGATACCTACATATCCCAAAGGGTGTTAGGTTGATGTAGTTATCCATTTAGGGAAGTTCATATGAATGTAACTAGAAATTTTGATTAGAATTATTGGAAAAGGATACCCTCAACCTAAAATTAATAATGTTATACTTGGCCAAGGACTATATAATTATAGCATAATTTCAATAGAGATTTTTACTCAAAAATTAGATGCTTTTGAAATAAAAAAGGGAGATGTTTTATAAGTGATTTTTATGTCCTTTCAAGTGTGACCCTCGATGTGGTTTTATATAAATATATTTACAACATTTATAATAAATAGCATATTGATGTATATGGAAAAGCCATTAGGAATAATGTCATTTTAAAAAAATAGTTATCAAAGCACATGAGGCAAGTATTCACTATTGGAAAGTGTAGTCACATAACTTAATAGTTAACCTAAACTAGTGTACTTATGACCACTCTTTTAAAACACTTAGATCATGCCTCATCTTAGGGCCTTCTGACCATTTTCCTTGACTTTCAGCATGATGACCCATTCCTCAAATGAACCCAAATGACTTCAAAATTCCCTTATTATTTATGAAAATTAGTCCAAGATCAAATTTAAACTATTTGTGGTACTTAGGGAAATTATCTATGCCCCTCATAAAATAACACCCTATTTGGATAGTAACATTCCCCATAATTTTCCACCTCTAACAACAATGTCCTCCCACCAAATAAAGGATAATTTATAAAACTAAAAATTCATGAAAGGGTCAACCCAAAAGTTTAGAAAGCACCATATAAATAAATTCTAAAAATACCACTATAAAGCCACATTTCAAACCATTTTTCACACAAAATACTTTCACACTAAAAGCACCAGAATTATAACTTTACATTGAGAGCAAATTCACTATTTTTCCAAGTTTTTATTACATAAAACCCTAGTACCCATAAACTAAAGTATAAATACACTTCAAAGGTCACAACTCATGTTTAAAGTAATCAATCACACTAGGATTTCACTAGCATCTAGTATTTATACCAGTCTTGCACATACACATAGCATGGGAGAACTACATAGATTTTGATGTGTTAAGAGTATTGGTATTTAGGTAGAAATCAACATAGGGAGTGTTGGGTTCAATCAAAATTTCAATATATAACCCCTTTTTAATTCATTATTTCATTCATCTTCCTATGTCATTGAGCCAAGGTTTCAAATGAATAAAAAGTTACATAGTGGTCCTTGCATCAAATCGAAAGATCCTACACAATCTAAAAAATGCAAAGGCAAAAGTGAATATAACCTAGAATTTTTAGATATTTGTTACCTACTAGGTAAGGCCACCCTTTTTTTACAATATCACCCTTTTATATTATATAATTCCACTACTATATTATAATGAACCTGCTAGCTCCTATTTTGGTTTCACACTTAGTCAATACAATCTCCTTGTCAGTCTCAGATCTAGAAATAGTCTATATCTCAATTTTAGAACTAAGTTTATATTCATATTTTATCCTTTTCATATTTAGTATATTTATAAATATATATCTTTTTAAATAAAATTTTAATTTATTGAATATGTATAAAATTTTAATTTTGCATAACAATTTATCATATATTGTTAATTATTGACCAAATTTGACTTTTAGTCAAATGAGGTCAACCCCTATCATTTTGAACTTTTTAATAAGGATCCCATATGTCCTTTTGGGTGTCATGTTAGTCTATTATCTAACTTATCCATGTCTTTGTCTTGGTCAAAAGTCTAACCCTTTGTACTAGTCAAGTCAATGAAAGTAAACCCTAGTCAAACAAGGTCAAACCTCGTCAAAGGCATAAAATATGTTTTTTTAGTCATAATATGGTTTTTAATGTGATTTAGGATCTTAATAAGTCATCAAATTTCATTTACCATATTTAATATGAAAAAATTTCCTTGTAGGCCCACTTTAAACTAAAAAGGAGGAAATGAACGGATGGTTAAAGTGGTCAACTTGTCACTAAGCTATGGATAACATAAGAGAGGTCAGAGGACGGAAGATTCAGGTTTGTGACAGTTCAATATTAAGTTATGGTTAGAAAAGGGGACTTTATCCTTGTTTTTAGGCCATCTTGGGCACTTGTACGGTCCCATTATTTGATCTCTAGCTACAATAATGTGTGGGGTGTCTCTTCACCTTCCCACACCAATTTCCTAGTTTTAACTTCAAGGAGAATGCAAAAGGATGCATATGTAGCTCATTTTTCTTCTTTTTCCTCTTGGAATGCAAAGGAAGGTCAAATTCAAACACTTGATATGGAAGGTGTATTTCACTCTAAATACACTTCATTTTAGTAATAGGATTTTGTTTTTTGGTTCCTCCTCATTTATGAACAATTATTAACAATCCAAGTAGCCTGTTATAGAATTGCATCGAAGAGGGGTAGAGTCATGTATCTATTTCTAGTTTTTAGAGGTCCCTGGAGCTGAATGATCTTGAATAGGTGTTTTTAAACTATAATAAGTCTCTCTTCATGACATTCTCAATATCTAACACTTCACCTCTCATTATCTTTGAAGGATTTTTCAAATAGTACTAGTTTCATGAAGTTTGTAAAGTTGGGTGTAGGTCTTATGTTTTTCCAATGTCTATGGAGATTCATGGTGGTGATAATGTGCTTTAGGTTAATGTGTGAATATATATTTCATGTAATCATCTTGTGGTAATTCCAACTAGTACTCTTCGAAATCCAAATTGTTCATTTTTACCTTGGTTGTTGCCTTGTCACCTTTAGTCAAGTTTGTGCTTGTTTCATGGAGGTTATACGAATGTGATAAAGTTGAGAGAACATGGTGGAATCCATTTGGAGATTTAAAACCCACAAGAGTCATGGTTTTCATGTCATAAATCACATAGGATGTTATATAATCATGTTTTCACTTCAAGGAAAGTTATCTCCATTTTGGGCTCTCAATCCCTAAGTGTAGAAAATAGAGATCTTGTAGCTTTTGTGGATTAATTTGTGACATTATAGAAGAATATTTCATAATTTTTATTGATTTTGACTTGTATCTCTATACACCTAGCGTAACTCTACCAATTTTGAGAGATAAAGAGTAAGTGGAAGGTGGATTTTGAGCTTAACCAAGTTGCCAAGAAATCACTGAATGTTAATAGTGATATTTACAACATTCTTAATGAGTACTTACAATACAATGAAATTTACAAGTCCTAGACCTATTATTGTATGATGTAATAGTTAAAAATAACTCAAAAATTAGTCCTAAGAACTTAATCCATGAATAATATTTATGTTATATGGAGAGACCTTTTGGGCCTATCCCCTGTCCATACACAAGGAAGACCATGCATTGGAAGCAGTTTTTGAGGATTGGCATAAGGAGATGGTGTTATAGGTTTCAAAAAAAGGAAGAATAGTATATCATGAATTATACAAGGATAAATTCAATATTAATAATCCTTATATATCCCCAAACATTCTCTAAATGACTAAATACAACCTACAGGCCTGGATTATCCACCTACAACCAGGGGTTTAGTCTCAGTCAAGAATAAAGTGGTTTTCATGAAAAATTAAAGTATATAATTGGGTGAAATGATGTGACATGATGTTAGGGAGGAAAATAAATATTTTTATGTACTTTTGAGGTTAAAAACCTATAGCCAAGGAAAAATATGCACCTACAACCTAACATTTGAGTTTAGTCTTAATCAGGGGTAAAATAAGGTCCTTGGAGCACAAATCAAGAATATAAGTAGATGAAATTATGAAATGGAGTGCTAAGAGTAAAAATAAATAATTTCATACATTTTGAGGTCAAAAAACTTACATAGAAACCTACAGGCTTGTAGGTGTATGTCTTAGTCCTAACCTTGAAAGTGCCCAACTTTGAAGATGAAAGGTATATGAATGTGTAATAAATTGAGCTTGGAATAGAAATATAGTTAGGTGATCATTGAAATGAATTAAAAATCATCATATAATGTTTTTATTAAGTCACTAAATCATGATTTAAGCCCAAGATAACTTACAGTCAGAATTAGGCCAAAATTGAGCAAGAGTGAGCAGGTTTGGTGTTGTAGGTGCTAGAATCACTATAGATCAAGGAGAGATGTTGTTGTGGTTTTTAAATATTTTAAAGAGGTTATATATATTTATTTTATCACCCTATAGTAAACCTAAAAAAGTATATTCACCATTAGTACCCCTTTTTACAACCTACAGTCAGGTAGGGTCATCTTCCAAGCTTGAACAAAGTGTAGTTTTGACTACTCCAAGAGGGAATAAAAGTATAAAACAATGAAGAGTATTTCATTAAAATAAAATTAAATATATACCATTCCTAAAAAATTTTCACATTCCCAAAAGACCTTTTCACCCATGCAAAACATGTCTCAGTCTGCACAGGCAGGTTTGGAGGCCTTGGAACAAATAAGAATAAGGGGTTTACACTAACAAAGGGGTTCAAGATTGTTCAAAAATATCCATGAGATTTAAATTAAGATTATAAACATGTTTTATTATCATTTTATCATGTAAATTTCATGTAGGTAGTAGCTATAGGAAAATTTGAACAAAAACATGTAGAAAACAAGGTTTGTGACCCCCTTTTTGAGGAAAGTGAGATGGTTAGACCACTTAGGCATGGACTATGACCAAATAATTTGGTAAAATTGGTCATCAGGACATTTTGGAGCTCAAAAAATATTAAATTTTCTCATCCAAGTAGGCATAATACCCTCTATTTTGTCTCAGAGGTAGGTTAGTCATTTCATGCACAAGAATGGTAGTTTTGGGAAAAGTGAAGAATGGAGGGCTTGTACTCATTTTGATCAGTCAAGGAGGTTTGGATAGTTTGGGGACACGTGAAGGAACATGAAAAGCTAGATTTTAAGCTTGGAATGCCAATAGGGTGGTCTAGATAAGGAGGTTTGTAGGTAGGCCTAATAATAAAGCATGCAAATCAAGCACTTAAAGTAAAGTCACTCCAAGTTATAATTTTAACCAAACATTACAATGCCTTGAATTAATTCCATGGGAGTGATCATGATGTGGTCAAGCTATTATAAGACTTGGTAAGTGTAAATAGAGGGTCATGTACCTAAAAAAAAGCAAATTGGCTCATTGACAAGATGAAGGCCTTATTCCAAACCAGGGGTCATTTCCATTTTTGGACTTTGGTGATCCATTATGGTTGTTTTATAGTGTTTATGGAGTATGTATAGAGATATTAAAACTCTGTTTGGAAGAAAAACTCCATAGGAATCTAGTTTTGGCCTGAAGAGTGCTTAGACCCTCATGAGAAGCATAAAAATGACTCAAAGGTCAACTTTAGACACTCATACCTCCCACCATATTTTACATGGGACCCTAAGCCATTTGGATGTGTTAGGGAGGGTTCTTGAATATCCCTCAGTGGCATTTAGAAAGGTTTTCAATGTTTTGCCTTTATGAACAAAGGCTAAGAGTTTAGGTCACTCAAAACCCTTGTAAAACCCTCACAAGAACCTGACTGGATAAAGATTGCCATTACATCATCTAAAATAAATGGAATGGACATGAAACCACTTGGAATTTGTATAAGACTCCCAGAAGATCCCACACATGTGTTTTTCTTGTACATAATTATATGAATAAGGGTTAAACAAGGCTTACTTTAAATATTTTGAATGGTGTACAAGATATAGGATGAATTAAAATATGAAACAAACTTTGGAGGGATTATTTACACTTGAGATAACTATAAAAATTCATTCCATCTCATGAATAAACCTCTAAGTTTCCCAACCAAGCTCTCACTTTTATCCAGTCTAGTGAGCCAACTAGTGAACACTTGTGGAAAGTGGTGAAAAGAAATTAGGGAAGCCTTTTAAATGTTTTTTATTGAAAGTGATGATATGGGAATTTTTGAAAAGTTTCATTCCCTCTTTTTCATTGATCAATTTGGAAAATTGGGATTTTTTGAATGCCAAGTGTATAAAGTGCATAGAAAAGAGTTATTTTAAAACTGCCAAAGATGATTTTATATGTCCACAAAAATAGGGATGGTCAAGGATAAATCCAATGCATGTGGGAACTTATTTATAACCCATATTGTTTATTCCAACCATCAGACCTAACCATATGTAGAGAAAAGGTAGTTTTGAAAGGTGAATTGTGAAGATAGATTCCTATGCTAGAATTATAGGTTTTGTACCACTTCTCACCATTCTTATGACTTGTTTTCAACAAGTATACCTATATGACATGACATAACTCACCCCAAACCTCTTATACATGTAAATATAACTTATTTTTTCAAGGTGACAAATATCCAAGTGACCCTTGGACTTCCTTTCCTTGTTCCTACTCTCAAAGTTATAAATATGCATTCTCTTGGCTCATTTCAGCAGCCTTTATTGGTTGATGGGGAAAATCTAGACAAATTTGTACTTGAATAAATTTTGAATAAATATAAAAGTGTTATTTACACTCATATTATCTAATATTGAGTAATGACTTGAATCATTGTTGGTCTAGTCTAGTGAAATATTATCTTTTCTAGCTCGTACTCTTGATGGTCTACCAATTTATAGAAAGGAGATTGGTGTAGGTCTTTCTCTAAGTGTAGAGTTATCCTAGAAGTGGTTCATGATTGTATCCATATTTTTAATCATTCATCCCATTCCTAAGAATCACATGCCTTCTTGAATCTATCATATGAAACATTGATGCAGTAATGGATCTTAAGTTGTGAGCCTTGTGTATGAAACATCTTTGTTTATCTTTAAGTAGTGGTTTTAGTCAAGTGAGAGAACATTATATATTCATGCATCACCCTTTTTTAATTTTATTTGTTTTTCTTAATCCTTTTTCATCTTCAAGTTATTAAGGTAAAGAGTAAGATTTAAAGAGTGCATCAAGGGGAGCTAGCCCATTATCTAGAGATTCATTTCTCAACATTGTCACCCATAGTAAGAGAAATGTATCAATGGTGCCATTTGGATAAGGATATTTACACATCTCCTTAGGGGTGAAAATCCAAGTGTAAATATTTTTTGGTATGCTTGGTGGGACATTAATTACAATAGTTAGAGGGTTTTTGGTGTTGTCCTTCAATACATCAGTCTTGGGAGGCACTTTTCCAAGCACCAATGGTAACTCTAAGGTTTAATCAAATGGTTTAGCAACTAGGTATCCCATTTTAAGGTTGTTAATAGCTTTTTATATGTATTTATTTCCAAATTAGTATTTTAATTTTAGTCTTGATGTTTATTTTTTCCCTCTACAAGTGGGTGAGACATTATGAGCCTTGCCTCTTCCTCTTCAAAGTGAACAAGTGCTTGGTCAACTTGATTTTGATCCCTATCAACCTTTTTTTGATGTTTATCAAGTCCAATATGACCTTCATGAGATATAATATGGACTTTTTCAATCTTATGATCTTTAATTTTCATCCCTTTATAGTCATCATCAAGATGTTGGGTAGTCTTATGGGAATGGTTACCAAGAAATGCCTTGTTATTAGCCCCAATTTGAACCCTACCCTTCATATGTTGATGCCTATCATCTACAAGCATATTCATATCAGCCTTGTCATGTGAAAGAGGAAGTTCCCATGAACTATATGCAAATACATCATTATAAAAGTGAGATTCTTGCTTATGTGAACGATACTTCTTCTAACTAGCCCAAGAGTAGATTTCCATTTGAGCTCGCTAGTGCTTGCCTCTTTTCAAAGTCCATTCCTAAGTCCTCTCCCTCATCTGACACTCTAGATTCATTTACTTTACCTTCTACTCCCTTAAATTTCATAGATATTCCACCTCAAATTCATGAACCTAGTCATTAACCCTTCATTTCATTCCATCCTAAAGAGGAACCTGTTTTAAGGGAGGCAAGTGAGTAAGAGAAAATGCAATTCTTGGCTGATCAAAAGACTATCATGAGTGATAATGAAGATGAAATCATCATAATTACTCCATATTAACATCATCATGGTGATTAACATCATAATATTGAAGTGGAAATCATTATCAAATATGAATAACATGGTCAAATCATATCTTAAGAGGTGGTTATTCTAGGAGGGTCTCATGAGACTAAGGTTGAAGAAGTGACTCTTGAAAGTGGTAGGTTTTAAGGATAAGGCATAAGTCACACCTACATGAAAATTTTAAAAGAATATGAATATTATATTGAAAAACTTCACTTGTCAAATTTGGATGATGAGGAATGTAAGCATGGTGATATCTCTCCCCCTTTGTTTGATGAACCTTCTTGTTGCTTTGATGAAGATAATGACCAAGCCATGGGACCTGAGTTGAATGAGGTTTAAGAGCATGTTGTAGAGTAGATAGAGACTCTTGTTTTTGGACAAGAAGTAGAGGAATAAAATTGGTTTTATAGAGTAATTGAAGGAGTTATTGAGAAATAAAATGATGAGTTTTGGGATGAGTTATAAATTTTTTGTCTCAATTCAAATATCATACCAGCCACCCTTCCTCAAGAGAGCTATTATGAAGCAAGAGACCAGTTTTCAAATATTCTCAAAGAGATAGAAAAATATGATTTGGTCCATGATGAATTATAAGAGGGTCATGCACCAAATGAGCCATATAATGATGAGCTTGTCACCATTAATCCATTTATGGACTACATCAACATGAAACATGTATCAAAGAACAATATGAGTACATGCATGTGGAAGACATGTTTGAACCTGATGAATTGGAATACATGACAATAAATATGGAAAATAAGAAGGGTGATTCACCAAGTTATCACTCCCAAAAACTACTTGGTTACCATCATGATGTTTCTTTCCATGAACGAAACCTAAGGAGTTTCCCCTTTGATCTAAGAGGGGGGGAAATGTATTAGGTCAAATATACATATTAGTTTGCTTTTAGTTATGTTGTGTTTTGCTTTCCATAAAATGATTAATATAAAAAGTGTGTCCTTGTATTGTTTTTCTCTTAAAGGTATTCTCCTGATGTTTTCCAAGCATATTCTGACTCCCTTGACCAATGGATAGGATAAGGCTACTAGTCTTTAACATTGGCAAGCATGTTACCCCTAGGAGTTGCCCAATTGTTGACCAAATTTGAATTATAGTCGATTGAGGTCAACCCATATCATTTTTAAATTTTTAATAATGTTCCCATATGTCCCTTTGGGTGTTATGTTAGTCTATTATCTCACTTAGCCATGTCCTAGTCTTGGTCTAAAGTCTATCCCTTTGTACTAGTCAAGTCAATGAAAGTCAACCCTAGTCAAATAGGGTCAAACCTGGTCAAAGGAATAAAATATGTTGTTTTATTTCTAATATGATTTTTAATGTGATTTAGGATCTTTATAAGTCATCAAATTGCATTTACCATATTCAATATGCAAAAATTACCTTGTGGGCCCACTTTGAGCTAAAAAGGAGGACTTGAATGGATGGATGAAGTGGTAAACTTTAAAAAAATATATGGATAACATAGGATAGGTTATAGGATGTAATATTCAGGTTTTTGATAGTTCAAGATTCAGTTATGGTCAGAAATGGGGAGTTTCTCCTTGTTTTTAGGCCCTCTTGGGCACTTATACGATCCCCATGATCTGATCTCCAACTAAAAACATGGGTGGGGTGTCTCTACACCTCCCAAAACCCATTTAAAAATTTTAAATTCAATTATAATTAAAAAATATGCATATTTAACTCATTTTTCTTCCTTTTCCTCTTGGCATGCAAAAGAAGGTCAACTTCAAGCACTTCGTACGAAAGGTAAAAGTAGAGTTGGGAGGAGTGATTATATAGGTGGATTTAAATATAAATAAAATTAATTTTCATAATAGTATTTTGTGTTTTTGTGCCTCCTCCTTTATGAAAAATTGTTAACAATCTAGGCATCTTGTTATATAATTACATCCAAGAGGGGTAGCACCATGCATCTATTTCTAGTTTTCAGAGGTCCCTGGAGTTAAATTATATTGATGAGGTGTTTTTAGACTATAATAAGGATATATTCATGACATTTTAAATATAAAAAACTTCACCTCTCATTTTATTTGAAGGAGTTTTTAAATAGTGCTAGTTTCATGAAGTTTACAAAGTTGGGTGGAGGCATTATGTTACTCCAACATCCAAGGAGCTTCATGGTGTTGA
Source organism: Torreya grandis (assembly GCA_037957365.1). NCBI lineage: Eukaryota > Viridiplantae > Streptophyta > Pinopsida > Cupressales > Taxaceae > Torreya > Torreya grandis. Next base: position 1,259,370 of record JARHVA010002350.1, read on the forward strand.
TAATGTGCTTTAGTTTCATGTGTGAAGGTATATTTCATTTAATAATCTTGTGGGAAGTCCAACTAGCACCCTTCCAAAGCCAAATTGCTCATATTTACCTTGTCTATTGTCTTATCACATTCAGTCAAGTTTGTGCTGATGTCATGGAGGATATATAGATGTGAGAGTGTTGGGAGAACATGGTGGAATACATTTGGAGCTTTAACACCCATGAGAATCATGGTTTTCATGTCATGAAGCAGATAGGATGTTATATAAGCATGTTTTCACTTCAAGGAAAGTTATCTCCATTTTGGGCTCTAAGTCCCTAAGTGTAGAAAATAGAGATCCTATAGCTTTTGTGGATTAATTTGTGACATGATGAAAGAATATTTCATCATTTTTTTAAATTTTTCCTTGTATCCATATACACCTAGTGTAACTATGCCAAATTTGGGAATTAAAGAGTAAGTGGAAGGTGGATTTTGAGCTTATCCAAGTTGCCAAGAAATCACTGAATGTTAACAGTGATATCTATGGGATTCTTAATGAGTAGTTACCTTACAATGAAATTGATAAGTCATAGACCTATTATTTCAATAGGGAAAAAATAAAAACAACTCAATAACTAGTCCTAAGTACTTAAGCCATGAAGAAGAGTTATGTTGCATGGAAAGACCTTTTGGGCCTATCCCATGTCTGTACATAGGGAAGAGCATGCATTGGAAGTAGTGTTTGAGGATTAGCATAAGGAGATGGTGTTAAAGGTTTATAAGGAAGGAATAATATCCTAACATTAATTCTAAAAGGATAAATTCAATCTTAACAAGCCTTATATATCCCTAAACATGCTCCAAATGACTAAACACAACCTACAGGCTTGGATTATCCACTTATAGCTAGGGGTTTAGTCTCAGTCAAGAATAAAGTGGTTTTTATGACAAATTTAAGCATGTAAGTGGGTGAAATGATGTTATGGATAAAAATAAATATTTTTATGTACTTATGAGGTTAAAAATTGACCTTAAAAACTTACAACTAAGGAAAAATATGCACCTATAGCCTAGTATTTGAGTTTACTCTCAGTCAGGGGTGAAATGAGGTCCTTGGAGCTCAAATAAAGCACATAAGTAGATTAAATGATGAAAATGGAATGATAATAGGAAAAAAAAAATTATTTAATATATTTTGAGGTAAAAAAAACTACATAAAAACCTACAGGCTTATAGGTGTATGTCTCAGTCCTAACCTTGAAAGTGCCTAACTTTGAAGATGAAAGGTATATGAATGTGAAATATACTGAGATTGGCATATAAATATATTTATTTGATCACTTAAATTAATTAAAAATCATCATATAATTTTTTTATTGTGTCACTAAAGCATGACTTAAGCCCAAGACAACCTACAGTAAGGATTAGGACAAAACTGAGCAAGAATGAGTAGGGTTGGTGTTGTAGGTGATAGAATCACTATAGATCAAGGAGAAATATTGTTGTGGTTTTAAAATATTTTAAATATGTTTTATATATTGATATTATCACCTTGGAGTAACCCTAAACAAAATATTTTCATCATTAGTACCCCTGTTTAAAACCTATAGTCAAGTAGGGTCATCTTCCAAGCTTGAGAAAAGTGTAGTTTTGACTACTCCAGGAGGGAAGGAAAGTAAAAAAATTAATAGAGTTTAATTAAAATAAAATTAAAACTATACCATTCCTAAAAAAATCTTACATTCCCAAAATACCTTTTCACCCATGTAAAACATGTCCCAGTCCGTAATGGTAGGTTTCGAGGCCTTGGAACAAAGAAGAACAAGGGGTTTCCACTAACAAAGGGGTTCAAGATTTTTTAAAAAGGTACATGAGATTTAAATTAATATTATAAACGTTTTTGAGTATAATTTTATCATGGAAATTTCATGGAGGTAGCAACTATGGGCAAATTTGAATAAAAACATGCAGAAAATAGGGGTTTGACCCCTTTTTTGAGGAAATTGAGATGGTTAGACCACTTAAGCATGGAATATGACAATTTTTTTTTGTAAAATTTGCCATAATGACCTTTTTTATCTCAAAAAATATTCACTTTTATCATATAATCATGCCCAATACCCTCTTTTTTATCTTAGAGGTAGGTCAGTCCTTTCATGTACAAGAATGATAGTTTTTGAGAAAAGTGAAGAATGGAGGGCTTGTACATTTTTATCAGTAAAGGAGGTTTTAATAGTTGAGGGAAACATTAAGTAACATTAAAAACCATCTTGGAAGGTTGGAATGCCAACAGGGTGGTTTGGATAATGAGGTATGTAGGCAAGCCTGATAATAAAGCATGCAAATCTAGCACCTAAGTCAAAGTCACTCCAAGTTATAAGCTTAACCAAACATTATAGTTCATTTATTTACTTCCATGGGAGTGAGGTTGATGTTTTATATCTATTATAAGAATTGGTAAGTGAAAATAAAGGGTCATGTAGCTAAAAATGCAAATAGGCTCATTGATAAGAGGAAGGCCTTGTTCCAAACCAGGGGTCATTTCCTTTTTTGGCCTTTGGTGATCTATTAAAGTTGTTGGATAATGTTTATGGAGTATATATATAGATATTAAAACCTTTTTTTGTCAAAATAACTCCATATGAAGCCATTTTTGGCCTGAAAAGTACTCAGACCCTCATGAGAAGCATAAAAATGACTCGAAGGTCAACTTTAGACACTCATACCTCCCAATATATTTTTCATGGGATCTTGATACATTTTGATATGTTATGGAGGGTCATTGAATATCCCTTAATGTAATTTATAAAGGGTTTTAATGTCTAACCTTTATGAACAAAGGTTAAGAGTTTACACCACTCAAAACCCTTATAAAATCCTCACAAGAACCCAACTAGAGAAAATTTTCCATTAGGGAATATAAATTAAAGGTAATGGACATGAAAATAATTTTAAGTTTTAGAGGACTCTCAGAGGATCCCACACGTGTTTTTTTAATATGAAATTGTATGGATCAAGGGAAAATAAGCCTTGTTTTGACTATTTTTAATGGTGTTCAAGCTAAAAGAAGAGTTAGAAGATGAAATAAAATTTGGAAGGAATATTTAAACTTGAGATAACTCCAAAAATTCATCTAATCTCATGTATCAACATTTAAGTGTCCCAACCAGGCTCTCACTTTAAGCCAGTCTAGTGAGCTAGCTAGTGAACACTTGTGTAAAGTGGTGAAAAGAAATTATGGAAGCCTTCTATAGGTTTTTAATTGAAAATAATGATATGAAAACCTTTTAAAAGTTTAGTTATATATTTTTAATGGATAAATTTGGAAAATTTTGAGTTTTTGAATTTCAAATGTATAAGGTGCATGGAAAAGAGCTATTCTGAAACTGCTAGATATGATTTTGCATGTACACAAGAATGATGATAGTTAGTGATCAATTTAATGCATGTGGGAACTTATTTATAACCCCTCTTACTTATACCAACCATCATAACTTACCATATATAGAGAAAAGGTAGTTTTGGAAGGTGAATCATGAAGGCAATTTCCTATGCTAGAATTGAAAGTTTTATGCCACTTCTCACCATTATTATGACTTGTTTTTGACAAGTATACCTATATGACATGGAATATCTCACCCCAAACCTATTATACATGAAAATTTAATTTATTCTTTCAATGTGGCATATGTCCAAGTGACCCTTGGACTTCCTTTGCTTGTTCCTACTCTCAAAGCTATAAATATGCATTCTCTTCACTAATTTGAGTAGCCTCCATTGGTTAATGGGGAAAATCTGGCCAAATTTTTACTTGAATAACTTTATAATAAATATACAATTGTTATTTCCACTCATATGTTATAATATTGAGTAATGACTTGAATCATTGTTGGTCTAGTCTAGTGAAATATTGTCTTTTCTAGCTTGTACTCTTTATGGTCTATTAATTTATAGAAAGGATATTGTTGCATGTCTTTGATAGTATTCTTTCCTAAGTTTAGATATATCCTAGAAGTGGTTCATGATTTTATCCCTCTTTGGAATCATTCATCCCCTTCCTAAGAATCACATACCTTCTTGAATATAGCATATGAAACATTGATGTAGCAATGGACCCAAAGTTGTGAGTCTTATGTATGAAACATCCTTGTTTGTCTTTAAGTAGTGGTTTTAGTCAAGTGAGGGGACATTATATATTGATGCATCACCCTTTTTTGTGTTATTTATCTTTCTTAATCCTTTTTCATCTTTAAATTATTAAGTTAAATTGAAAACTTCGAAGAGTGCATCAAGGGGAGCTATCCCCTTAATTAGAGATTCATTTCTCAACATTATCACCCATAGCAAGAGAAATGTCTCCATGGTGCCACTTGGATGAGGATATTTAGACATATCGTCAAGTGTGAAAATCCAAATATAAATAGTTTTTGACATGCCTAGTAGGACATGAGCTCTAAGAGTTAGAGGATTTTTGGTGTTGTCCTTCAATACATCAGCCATGGGAGGCACTTTTCCAAGCACCAATGGTTACTCCAAGGTTGAATCAGATGGTTTAACAGCCAAGTATCCCATTTGAAGTTTTTTCATAGCTATTTCTATGTCTTGGTTTCTAAATGAGACTTTCAAGGTTGGTCTTGATGTTGATTTTTGCTCTCTATAAGTGGGTGAGACATTATGAGCCTTGCCTCTTCCTCTTCAAAGTGAACAAGTGCTTGGTCAACTTGATTTTGATCCCTATCAACCTTGTTTTTATCCTTATCAGATCTAGTATCAACTTCATCACCTCAATTATGGCCTTTGTCAATCCTATAATAATTCTTTTTCATCCCTTCATAGTCATCATCAAGATGTTAGGTAGTCCTATGGGAATGGTTACCAATAAATGCCTTGTTACCAGCCCTAATTTGAGCCCTACCCTTCATATGTTGATTCCCATCATCCTCAATCATATTCCTATTAGCCTTGTCATGTGAAATATGAAGTTAATATGAACTATATTCAAGGACATCATTAGCAAAGTGAGATTCTTGCTTATGTGAATGATACTCCTTCCAACCAGCCAAAAAGTGGACTTCCATTTGAGCTCACTAGTTATTTCCTCTTTTGAAAGTCCATTCCTAAGTCCTCTCCCTCATTTCACACTCCATATTCATTTCCTTCACTTTCTAATCCCTTACATATCCTAGATCTTCCACCTCAAATTCATGAACCTATTCATTCACCCTTCATTTCATTCCATCCTAAAGAGGAACCTATTTTAAGGGAGGCAAGTGATCAAGAGAAAATGCAATTATTGGTTGATCAAGAGACTATCATGAGTGAGAATGAAGTTGAGATCATCATAAGTATTCCATATGAACATCATCATGGTGATTACCATCATGATCATGAAGTGGAAATCATTATCAAAGATGAATAACATGGTCAAATCATATCTCAAGAGGTGGCTATTTCTGGAGGGTCTCATGAGACTAAGGTTGAATAAGTGACTATTGAAATTGGTAAGTTTCAAGGAGAAGAGATAGGTCACACCTACATGAAAAGTTTCAAATAATATGAAGATTATATAGAGAAACTTCACTTGTCAATGTTGGATGATGAGGAATGTAAGCTTGGTGATCTCTCTCCCCCTTTGTTTGATGAACCTTCTTGTTACTTTGATGAAGATAATGACCAAGCTATGGGACCTGAGTTGAATGAGGTTCAAGAGCATGTTGTAGAGTAGTTAGAGACTCTTATTTTTGAATAAGAAGTAGAGGAATCAAATTATTTTGATATAGGCATTGAAGAAGGAATTCTTGAGCAAGAAAATGATGATTTTTGGGATGAGTTAGAAATTTTGTCTCAATTCAAATATCATATTAGCCAGCCTTCCTCAAGAGAGTTATAATGAAGCAAGAGACTAGTTTGACAAGATTCTCAAAGAGATATAAAAATATGAGTTGGTCCATGATGCATTCCAAGAGGGTCATGATCCATATGAACCCTATAATGATGATCTTGTAGCCATTGATCAATTGATGGACTACATTAACATGAATGACCAACATGAAACATGTCTCAAAGAGAAATATGAGTACGTAGATGTGGAAGACATGTTTAAACTAGACACATTTGAATACATGACAATCAAGATGGAAAAAAAGATGGGTGAGTCACCAAGTTATTACTCCTATAAACTACTTGCTTACCATCATGATGTTTCTTTCCATGAAGGATACCCAATGACTTTCCCCTTTGATCTAGGAGGGGTAAAAATGTATAAAGTTAGATGTACATATTAGTTTGCTTTTAGTTGTGTTGTGTTTTTATTTCCCTAAATTGATTAGTATCATAAGTGATTCCTTGTCTTGTTTGTCTCTTCAAGGTCTACTCATGATGTTTTCCAAACATATTTTGACCCCCTTGCCCAATGGATAGGATAAGGCTACTAGTCCTTAACATAGGCAAACATGTTACCCCTAGGAGTTACCAAATTATTGAAAAAATTGACTTCTAGTAAAAATAGGTCAACCCCTATCATTTTTATATTTTTAATAAGGTTCCCATATGTCCCTTTGGGCATCAAGTTAGTCTATTATCTCATTTAACCATGTCCTAGTCTTGGTCCAAAGTCTATCCCTTTGTATTAGTCAAGTCAATGAAAGTCAACCCTAGTCAAACAAGGTAAAACCTAGTCAAAGGCATAAAATATTTTTTTAATTCTTAATATGGATTTTAATGTGATATAGGATCTTTCTAAGCCAACAAATTATATTTACCATATTCAATATGTAAAATTTACCTTGTGGGCCCACTTTGAGCTAAAAAGGAGGACTTGTCCAGATGGATAAAATGGTCAACTTGTCACCAAGATATGTATATTGTAGGATAGGTTGGAGTATATTAGACTCAGGTTTGTGATAGTTCAATATGTAGTTATGGTTAGAAAAGGGGAGTTTCTCCTTATTTTTAGGCCCTCTTGGGCACTTGTACGGTCCTCATGATCTGATCTCTAGATAAAAACATGGGTGTGCTATCTCTTCACCTCCCTAAACACATTTACATGTTTTAAGTTCAAGGATAATGCAAAAGTGTGCATTTGTAACTCATTTTTCTAAATTTTCCTTTTGGCATGCAAAGGAAGGTCAACTTTAATAACTTGGTATGGAAGGTACAAGTAGAGTTGGGAGGAGTTATTCTATAGGTGGATTTCAATTTGAATGAATTTAAATTTTCATAATATAATTTTGAGTTTTGGTGGCTCCTCCTTTATGAATAATTATTAAAAATCTAGGCAACCTGTTATAGAATTACATCCAAGAGGGGTAGAGTCATGCATCTATTTATAGTTTTTAGAGGTCCTTGGAGCTGAATGATATTAATGAGGTGTTTTAATAATATAATAAGGATATGTTCATGAAATTTTAAATATCTAACACTTCACCTCTCATTGTCTTTAAAGGATTTTTCAAATAGTGCTAATTTCATGAAGTTTGTAAATTTGGGTACAGGTCTTGTGTTTTTAAAATGTCCAAGGAGCTTCATGGTGGTCATAATGTGCCTAAGTTTCATGTGTGAAGATATATTTCATTTAATCATCTTGTGGGATGTCTAACTAGCACCCTTCCAAAGCCAAATTTCTCATATTTACTTTATCTGCTACCTTATCACCTTTAATTAAGTTTGTGCTTGTGTCATGAAGGTTGTATGTATGTGAGAGAGATGGGAGAACATGGTGGAATACATTTGGAGCTTTAACACCCACAATATTCATGGTTTTCATGTCATGAAGCACATAGGATGTTATATAAGCATGTTTTCACTTCAAGGAAAGTTATCTCCATTTTAGGCTCCCAGTCCCTAAGTGTAAAAAACAAAGATCTTGTAGCTTTTATGGATTAATTTGTGACATGGTGTAATAATATGTCATCAATTTTATTTATTTACCCTTGTGTCCCTATACACAAATCTGGGAGCTAAAGAGTAAGTGGAAGGTGGATTTTGAGCTTATCTAAGTTGCAAAGAAAATAGTAAATGTTAACATTGATATCTACAAGATTCTTAATAAGTAATTACCCAAAAATGAAATTGAAAAGTACTAGACCTATTATTTTAAGAGGGAATAATTACAAACAACTCAACTAGTCCTAAGCACTTAAGCCATGAAGAAGAGTTATGTTGCATGGAAAGATCTTTTGGGCCTATCCCCTGTCTGTACACAGGGAAGAACATGCATTGGAAGCAATGTTTGAGGATTGGCATAAGGATATGGTGTTAAATGTTTCCAAGGAAGGAATAATATCCTATCATGGATGATACAAGGATAAATTCAATATTAACAAGCCTTATATATCCCTAAATATGCTCTAGATGACTATAGATAACCAACATGCCTGAATTATCCACCTACTGCTAGGGGTTTAGTCTCCATCATGGAAAAAATGGTTTTTATGACCATTTGAAGGATATAATTGTGTGAAATAATGTTATAGTATCTTAGGATGTCAAATAAATATTTTTATGTACTTGTGAGGTTAAAAACCCACCTTGAAAACCTACAACCAAGGAAAAATATGCACCTACAGCCTGGTATTTGAGTTTAGTCTCAGTTAGGGGTAAAATGAGGCCCTTAGAGCTCAAATAAAGAATATAAGTAGATGAAATGATGATAACAGAGTGATAATAGGAAAAAAAAGGAATTACATATATTTTGATCTCAAAAAACCTACATAATAACCTACAAGCCTATAGGTGTATGTCTTAGTCCTAACCTTGAAAGTGCCTAACTTTGAAGATGAAAGGTATATGAATGTGCAATAGAATAAGATTAGACTATAAATATAGTTATTTTATAATTTAAATTAATTAAAAATAATCATATTTTATTTTTCTTGTGTCACTAAAGCATGATTTAAGCCCAAGACAACCTACAGTTAAGATTAGGCCAAAACTGAGCAAGAGTGAGTAGGGTTGGTGTTGTAGGTACTATAATCACTATAGATCAAGGAGAGCTATTTTTTTTGTTTCTAAATATTTTTAATACTTTTTATATAGGTATATTATCACCTTTTAGTAACCCTAAACAAAATATATTCACCATTAGTACCCCTATCTACAACCTATAGTCATGCAGGGTCATCTTCCAAGCTTGAACAAAGTGTAGTTTTGACTACTCCAAGAGGGAAGGAAAGTATAAAAAATTTAAAAGTGATTAATTAACATAAAATTAAATATATAACATTCATAAATTACTATTACATTCCCAAAATACCTTTTCACCCATGAAAAACATGTCTCAGTCTGTACAGGCATGTTTGGAGGCCTTAAAACAAAGAAGAACAATGGGTTAAATATTGTTCCCAAAGATCCATTTTATTTAAATTAAGATTATAAAAATTTTTTATTATCATTTGAGAATGTAAATTTAATGGAGGTAGAAGCTATAGGCAAGTTTGAAAAAAAAAACATGAAAAAATAGGGTTTTATACACCTTTTTTGAGGAAATTAAGATGGTTAGACCAATTAGGCATGGAATATAACCAAAAAATTCAATAAAATTTGTAATAATGAAATTTTTTATCTAAAAAAATATTCAATTTTATCATCCTATCATTTATAATACCCTATATTTTTCTTAGAGGTATGTCAGTTGTTTCATGCACAAGAATAGACAGTTTTTGGGCAAAGTGAAGAATATAGGGTTTGTACTCATTTTTATAAGTCAAGGAGGTTTGGTTAGTTTGGGGAAACATTAATTAACATTAAAAACCATATTTTAATGTTGTAATTCCAATATTGTGGTCTATAAAAGGAGGTGTTTAAGCAGGCTTGATAATAAAGCATGCAAATCTTGCACCTAAGGCAAAGTCACTCCAAGTTATAAGCTTAAAAAAACATTCCAATGCCTTGAATTAATTTCATGGGAGTTATGATGATGTTTTTAAGATATTATAAGACTTTTTAAGTGAAGATAGAGGGTTATTTAGCTAAAAAATTCAAATTGGCTCATTGACAAGAGGAAGGCCTTATTCCAAACTAGGGGTCATTTCCATTTTTTGCCTTAGGTGATCCATTCCAGTTGTTGGAGAGTGTTTTTGGATTATATAAAAATATATTATAACCTATTTTTGTCAAAATAAATCCATATAAAGCCATTTTTGGCCTGAAGAGTGCTTAGACCCTCATGAGAAGCATAGAATTGATTTGAAGGTCAACTTTGGACACTCATACCTCCCACCATATTTTGCATGGGACCATTATCCATTTTTATATGTTAGGAAGGGTCCTTGAGGATACCTTAGTGGAATTTACAAAGGGTTTAAATGTCTAAAATTTATGAACAAAGGTTAAGAGTTTAGGCCTCAAAACCCTTGTAAAACCCTCATAAGAACTAGACTTGTGAAAGATTGCTATTATGGAATCTAAATTAAATGGAATGGAAATTAAATCACCTATAAGTTATATAAGACTCACTTGATCCCACATATGTGTTTTTTTTGTATGGAATTGTATAGATCAGGGGAAAGTAAGGATTATTTTGACTATTTTTAATGGTGTGCAGGCTACAAGAGGAGTTAGAAGATGAAAAAATCTTTGGAAGTAGGATTTACACTTTATATAACTCCCAAAATTCAACTCATCTCATCTCATGGATCAACATCTAATTTTCCTAACCAGGCTCTCACTTTCAGCTAGTCCAGTGAGCCAACTAGTGAACACTTGTGGAATGTGGTGAAAATCAATTAGGGAAGCCTTTTAAAGGTTTTTTTTAATTGAAACTGATGATATGGGAACCTTTTAAATGTGTCATTCCCTCTTTTTTATGGATCAATTTGGAAAATTGGGATTTTTTGAATGCCAAGTGTATAAGGTGCATGGAAAAGACCTATTTTGAAACTACCAAAGATGATTTTGCATGTCCAAAAGAATAGAGATGGTCAAGTATCAATCCAATGCATGTGAGAACTTTTTTATAACCCCTCTTTCTTATACCAACCATAAAACTTGACCATATGTAGAGAAAAGGTAGTTTTGGAAGGTGAATCATGAAGGTAGTTTCCTATGCTAGAATTGCAATTTTTATGCCACTTCTCACCATTATTATGACTTGTTTTCAATAATTAAAACTATATTACATGGAATACCTCATCCCAAACCTATTAAACATTCAAATTTAACTAATTCTCTTAAGGTGACACATGTTCAAGTGACCCTTAGACTTCCTTTGCTTATTCCCAATCTTAAAGCTATAAATATGCATTCTCTTGGCTCATTTGAGCAACCTCCATTGGTTGATGGGAAAAATATGGCCAAATTTTTACTTAGAATCATTCATCCCCTTCCTAAGAATCACATACCTTCTTAAATCTAGCATATGAAATATTGATGCAGCAATGGATCCTAAGTTGTGAGTCTTGTGTATGAAACATAATTGTTTGTATTTAAGTAGTGGTTTAAATAAAGTGAGAGGAAATTATATATTGGTGCATCACCATTTTTTTTTTTTGGTTTTATTTATTAATCCCTTTTCATCTTCAAGTTATTAAGTTAAAGAGAAAGCTTCAAAGAGTGCATCAAGGGGAGCTATCCCCTTATCTAGAGATTCATTTCTCAACATTGTCACCCATAGCAAGAGAAATGTCTCCATGGTGCCACTTTGATGAGGATATTTAGGCATACCCTTAGGGGTGAAAATCCAAGTTTCAATAGTAATTATTTACATATTTTTATAAAATTTGATAAAACATATTGGTGAACCATTGATTGAATATTGTAGTTCCTAGATTTATATAGGGTTTTTCTTCTACATTTTATGTTAAGGTTTTAAATTTAAAATTATGATTTCATAATCATGTTTGAGTGTTTTTTTATCATTTGTATGTCTCTCTCCTCTTGTTATAATCTCAGTGTTTGGAAAATTTAAAATGGATAGAAAAAAATCTCATCCTCATCCTAACTATCAATATGGTGATATTTATTTCCCTCTATGTAGGTCCATGTTATCACTACTCCAATGGGTAAGGAATACCATCCTATATTTTTAAAATAAGGTAACCAACATAGGTTTCCTCAAACCCCTCTATCTCCCACATTACCTCTTAATGGTGTGTGTATGCATATTCAATCATATGTACCTAGGGTTTATGCTTGTGATGCCCTTAAAGATAAAAGCATTACTCTGAGAAATTTAATATAAGAGTTTTAAAATTAAAATTAGTATTTTGTTTTAAATCTCACATCATTGAAAAATCAGGTCACATATGCCAAGAATCCATAATGTGCTAGTGTTAATAATGAATTTGTACCTTCATCTAGCAATTTTATGCCTAACAAAACTACATATCAAGATTGAAATCTACAATATAATACATTTACAACTAATGATTCAAAAAATATGTGATAATAATATCCCAAGTTAGATTCTAATAGATATGCCTAGAAACAAGTTGATAAAACTACTTCCTATGCATCTTCTAAGGAGATCAAAATAATAGTATGCATATCATAGAATGCATAGACATCATGCATGTATTTGTTTGTATTTGAATAAGAAAATAAATATTATTATTGATAGTGGTGATCCTATATAAGACACATCAATCAATAAACCCATAGTGGAACAAGTTCAAACATAATAAGTGATAAAATAAAAATATATACAAAAATTAATAGGGACAATAATTATGGATACGAAAGGACAATTCAAATTAATATAAGGTCCAAAAGGAAAATTAGAGTAAGCAAGATTAAAAAAGGCACAATATGAAAAATAAAAATTACAAAAGGCATCATTTGTAAAGCAAAGGTTATAAAATTTATAGTAATAAAAAGAAAAATTACTAAAATAAAAGTTGTAAAATCAAATTAAAGATTAAAAAAAGAATTATTAAAATATTATTTCTCAAAAAAGAGTTTCTAAAGAAAGAAATTTATATAAAAGCTAACTTCCAAATTTGGTTAAAAAAGGTGCAATTACAAGTCTCTCCTCATATCAAGAGCCTTTCAATATCACTGCTAATCTAGATGGCAAGCAATTTACAAATATGAAGGTTATGGACTATTAATAAATAAATTTTTAGTCTATGTTATTTATTATATCTCTTGGAAATAATATTCAATACTTGGATCAAACTAGTGCATCTACAACATGTATGGGATAAATTACATTAATATTTTTGTTTGATTAAAAGGAATGTTATCTTATTTTTCATGTTATTTCAAATCCAAGTACATACAATGTTGTGTTTAGAGGAGCATGGTTAAAATAAATATGAGATTGATAAAAAAATTGTATAGAATTTGGTCATGAAGGCAAGATCACCTCCTTTACCAAATAATGAAGATATTTTGAGTAAAATTAGGATAAATTAAGTATATATTCAACTAACATACACAAATATATGTAATGGAATATTAGTAAAAAAAATCATACAATATATATTGCATAAGAGAAATCAAAAACTTTAATACCACAATATGAGGTAGTTGGTTTTACATCTCCAGATGCAAAATATTATTAAAATGGCATATCACAATCTCAAAAATAATCTTATAAGGTGGCTGTCTCCTATGGTGATGTTATTGATCATAAAAAATATGATTTTGATTATAATGAGAAGAATAATATACATGATGAATATGTTAATGTAAGTGAAGATTATATCATGTGTGATACATGGCCTACATAAACCCATCCCCTTGATGAGATGTTGGTATTATAATATCACCCTTTCTTGTACATAGATCCTTTTCTAATTTGATTGTTATGCTAAAACTACATATATATATATATATATATATATATATATATATATATATATATATATATATATATATATATATATATATATATATATATATATATATTCTATAAAATTTAAAAATTATGACCTATGAATGCTTACTTTAGCTAATTTACATTAAGTTAATGTGTGAAAAATATTTATTACTTATATTATGTTTTCATGACATATATGCTTCACAAGTGTACATGATTGAGTACATGGAATATAGGCCACCATTCCTAGACCTAGTTGTAGATTATTTCACTATCTTAAACTATGGAATTATAGTCAAATCAAGGATCCCTATTTATATAGTATCACACCCTATTATTGTCATATTCCACCACTATTGTCCCAATGAACACATGTTATCATTTCACAGACCTAGACCAAACATAAGCCTTCTACAGATTGTCTATACATCAAAAACTTGACTAAGGTAATATTATACACATGTTTTATCCTTATTTGGTTATCCCTTATTGTTCACATCTCAACTCTTTACATGGAATAACATATTGATATTGATCAATCACTACACACTGATATCTTACTAGTTACATAAGTTATTGAATCTACTAGTGTTACAAATTACTTATATGGATCAATTATATGTATTCCTACATGATTTTGGTGTTTTATTTAATGCTTAATATCTAGTGTATATTCTCTATTTTAATTACTAAAATTTCAACATTTTATTATGTGTGTAAATAAGTCTTCATTGTATGTTTATATACATGCAAGTGAAATTTTAGCACATCCTTTGTATGTGGCCCCTTGGTCTTCTATTGTGTTTTGCATGATTTTTATAAACTCTTTATATATGTGTTTAATGTCCATGATACTTTTTTGTTATATTTATTTAGTTTTTGATTCCATGATGGACATCATGCATCCTCCCAACCCTTTTAATACCATGATATATATTATGCATCCCTCCCTAATTCACTCTTTTTTAACTTTACATACTCAACTTAGATCACTTATTTATGTTATTCAATACTAACATATATCTTGAAAATTTCACTATGTATGCTTATTTCTACATGCATCTCAAATCACTATTTTTGATCAATATGTATATGATGATGCCATGCTCCTCCATGTTATTATTATTAATCAGATTTACATATTTTACATAACATATATCACATAATTTTTTTTTGAGTTAATTTATTATGAAGGATTAATAATTAATCTCAAAAGAGGGGTCATACACAATGGCTTATCCTAGAGACTATGCCCCTATAGTATAGTGTACAAATAGAATAGTTTAGACCTCACACAGTGGATCGCATAACATACACAAAAATCACCTAGGAATTAGTTTTATATAATAGTGATCCATTTGGATAGTAACACACTATATTATTATCTAGATAGGATTTTGTTTTCATATTACCCATAAAATAGTCACTTTCATAATTTATTAGAGTCTCAATAAATACATAGTAGTTTGTAATAGTTTTTACAATCTTAATTTTCAATAAATACCCATTTTATCTCAAATTTGATTAGTTTGGGGGAATCATGTGCAACATGTGTTCTAGGTTAGCATGAAGGTCATTACTCATAATTTCATTTATTATTACTTATTCTCATAAAATATATACACTATATATCATATTATGGCCATGTGCACAACATATGACTTCATCCTTGCTCAATTTTTGTACTAGTCTCATAGATGGAATGATAATTTTTTTCATTATCCACATTATATACACTATACCTAGACTTTTATAACTTATTACACCTATTTTACACCATAAATTAACCTTATTCCATCTAGAGTGGTTGTTTCATCCTTTTGTACCAGTTTTTATACTAATTTTTGCACTAAAGTAGCCTACCAGAATTCATAGAGGGGTTCTAAAATACTTCTCACTACTTTTGGTATGTAATTATGGAATAAATAACACCTTTAATTCTTAAGTACACTCTCTTATCAATTAATATTGGGACATGCATAATCAAATCCAATATTTTTAATGAAAATTAAATCTTCAAGGGTCCTACACATTACAACCAATAATTTTTTGCACCAGGAAAACACAAGTTTGCATACATAATTAGTTGTATTTTTTCCTTGTTACTAGATATTTAATTTTATTATCTTTACTTCTTTGATATTACTCTTAAGTAAGTATTGATTTTATACATGTTTTATTGTTGTTTTGCATGAAACTTAGCTCAACATTATGGCCTATATTCAAGACTACGCTTCATTTATAATTTTAGGTATGCACTTTAATTTTAATTTATTAATTTCAATTAAATTAATTTCTAGAATAAAAGGGTGGAAAATTCAGACACATAAATTAACATTTGAGATAAAATAGTGCACTTGTGACCACTCTTTTGATAGACTTACCTCATACCTCATCCTAAAGCCTTTTGACCATTTTATTTAACTTTTTTAATGATGACCCATTCCTATAAGAAACCCAAATGGATTTAGAATATTCTTATTCTTTATTCAATCAATCCAAGCTTACACTTAGACTATCATTGTTATCCAGAGTAGTTTTTTATGCACCTCAATTGACAACATCTTATTTGGATAGTAGCATTCCTTGTTATTATCTAGCTCTTCAAGTAATGTCTTCCCACCAAATAATAGATATTAAAAAATTAAAAAGTAATGAATGCGTATGCCTACAATTTTATTAAGTCTCATCTAAAAGAATTCCAAAAATACCACTATAAATCCACATTTTAATACAATTTTCACACAAGAGAATTCCACACTGAGAATCACTAGAATTATAACTACACATTTAGAGTGAATTAATAATTTATCCTAATTATTATTACATACAACCCAAGTATCTTTGAGATAAATTTTAAATACACTTCCAAGATCATAATTTTTGGATGAAGAATTATTGATAATTTTGACCTCACAGGTCAAATTATCACCCCTATCATTTGAAACTTTGCATGTCATGCTATTTTATATTTTTGGTAAATATTTTAGTCTTTAAAATTACTTAAATTAATCATTATTAATTATTATTAGCTTTTTTAAGGTTAATTAGGTGACTTAAGATCGTGTCTTTCATTTGTCTTGTATTTATCTAGTCATTTTTGGCCTTTTTGAGCCATTTTTAGCGGTAAGAAGAGTATTAATTGTCATGATGAGTGTAATATAATGTGTCAAGTTCATTACATTACTAACATATGAATAATTAGGTTGATCACATTTTGTACTAACTTTATGATTCATTTCCATATAATTCTAACTATTTTGTGCCCTATAGAGAAGGTTTTGTAAGGTTTTGATGGTATCTGATTAGGAATAAGATTAATTTCATCTTTATACAACTTATAATAAATTTTAAATACTTATAAACACGTTTAAAATATTTTCAATCAGATCTCCTTAGTGAATTTGGCCTTTTTAATGCAAAAACAACCCTTTTTGAGGCATTCATATTGGTTTTTGAAGGATTTTCATGAGAAAAGAATACCAAAGGATTAATTGGGTCATCATAGGGTCATATAAGTGGTTTTTATTAATTTTAAAGTTAAAAAATGGAAAAAACCAACTTTGCTCCTATATTGACCTTCTTGGCAACTTCAAAAGGGCAATTTTCAAATGCTCGGTACAAAAAGAGGAAAGAGAGTTAGGATCTAAAGAAATTTAAATTTTTATGGGTATAAGTAATATTTAAATTATTTATATTTTTTTTTGGATTTATGTCCTAATATTTATGAATAATCACTAAGAGCGATAGCAAGTCATTATAGCCTATACACCTGAGAGGGGTCTGTTCTTGGACCTATTTATCAATCTCAAAAATTGATGGAGAGGAATGGTTATAAAATATTATTATATAGGTCATGAGACTCCTTTTAATATTATTTTCATCTGATAACTCCTTCCAAGAAGGTATTTATATCATAAAACCATGTTTCCTTCACTTTTTTTATGAATGGTCTTTTGGTTAAGTATTGGAGAAAAATATGAGTTTTCAAGCAGTTATTTTCATATTTATAGGTCATAAATTAAATATATAATTAATGACACAAATTTTTCATCAAATTAAGGGTTCATAGGTCTTCATTATGAGAATATCTCCACTGAGAGGGTTTAACCTGAATTAGTCTCTTCAACAGGGTACAAATGCATTTGATGAGCTTTATTTTATTTTTAAATAGGTTATGAGGTGATGTGAGATAACATTAACTACATATAAACATTATATTATAGATCAAGGTGACTCTATATACTCTAGAAAGATAAAATTTTCAGTGTAAATCATTGAATAGGGTTAGAAGAATACTAAAATGCCATCTACAAGCCACCCATAGGAAACTGAGTAGGTTAAATGAAGTTTTGAACTAGTTTTTAATTATTCTAAGGTTATAAATATCCATTTTGATACTTTTAAGAGGTTTAGATCTGATTGAAGGCCCATTCAAGGTGTACACTACCCATATATCATACTCAATGTCTTGCATCTTGTAATTACACCTACAAGTGTGCCTCAAAAAAGTTTGAAAGGGTTGCATAGTGATAGTAAAACATGTTTTAGACCTTCTATTAAGGTCTTAGAGTGATTAAGGTAACATAAAAACCATGGTGAATCTATCAAGAAGCACTAGGATTGAGGAGCCATGTTCAAGTTGAATAACTAAGCTTTAGGGACAAGTTTCCCTAAAATCTCCAAAATAGGGCTTGGGTCACTTTTGAGGTTATCATATAATAGTGTAACATGGAGTTTAGATGCATCTAAATGATCCTATCATGTATTACTCATGTAGGATAGATGTTTTGACCAAATAAAGTAGTTTTTTGACTCCAATAAGTGATGAAAAGGAGACCTTCATTCTAAACAATCCTTATTTGTAGGGTTTTAGTGATATCTACAATAGTTTAAGTCTCTAATTGCATAAAAAGTGATTTAAGACATCATGGAAATATGGTCCACATATACATGGATTAATTTTTATGACTATGAACTAGTGGCTCAAATAACACAATTAAAAGGTTTGGAATACAAGTTTTTGACCTATATGACAACCTACAAGACCTCATTTTGGCCTAAAAATTACACATCTTAGTTACTAGGACTAGTTGGTTTTATAGTCTCATAGATTAATCAAGAGAGAATAAGAACTTTGTTTTAAATTTTTCTAGAAACATGGTGACAAATGAGGTTGAAATATCAAGAGAGGATCACCAAAGCCAAGTACTTGGATATATTTAGGTCACTCATAAAGATAAGCACCTATAAGCACAAGGGAAATAAAGAACCTATAGTCAAGATGCCTATAAGTATTGATTCTTGCTTATTAAGATTTACACAATCAAGATGACTCAAAGTGAGTTATAATGGTAGGTGGAAATGAATGACATCCAAGTCAAGGCTATTTAAATTAGTGCTTAAAATGGAGGACAATCTTGATCTTAGTCTATACATTGCCTATTAAACATCACCTACAATCTTGTGTCAAGAAGACAAGTCTTGTGGAAATGCATAGAAAAGTTTGGGAGTATTGACAGGAGAATAATCTTGAGTGAGCATCTAAAAACCCATAACATGAACCAAAGGTGAACTAAAAGGCCAAGGCAAAGGTTTTATATTCTCAAACCTTCCAAAATGAATACTTACAACTATAGGAGGATGGTCTCAAGGTATGGTAAGGGAAGCCTTGATATCAAGTCAAAATGAATGAGATATGTTTTCAAGTTTATTAAAGAAAGAACCAAGCTTCAAAATACATCATTAACCCTTGTAAAATCCTAAAAATTCTCATATCATGTTGATTTCTACCATAATCCATACATTGGGGTATGAAATCTCAAACATCTTGAAGGTCGACTGAGTAGAGGATGAAGTCATGTTTCTAGGGTGTTATCACCAAATATTTCACCCTAAAAGAGGGTTTTAAATACTATTCTTAATTTTGGAAACATGGGAACATTTATAGGTATGTGCTTTTACCTATATTAAAAATAATCCTCTAGATTTAAGGGTTATCTCCCTGAATATATCATGCAATATTTATCACTTAAACTACTACTTACTTATGGTGAAAAGAGTTAGAGAATGCATAAATGTAACCTACTCTAAAGGAGTTGATGCACCAAAAATTTATTCCACATGACCATAATATTTATACCATGATGAAACAAGGCATATTAATTGGTCTCTAAGTCTTAATTGGTTCTAACATGATCATTTTAATATAGAGGTTAGATGTGAGTAGCAACACAAGGCCAATGAAATAGAGGGTAGATTACACACTCCAAGGATAATTGTAAACTTTAAAATGTTTTACACACTATAATACACTCTATATTACCTATTAGTATAGGAAATATTGATCAAACATGAAATGATAAGGGAAGGAAGGATAAATAATTATCACTTCTCATCACCATATATCACTTGAAAACTTAGACGACAATTATTCAAAACTTAGAAATAAACTTACATTGATGTTCAAAGGAAAAATATGGCATTAGTCCATTAGGGATTCACCATACATGGTGTGGTCTCTTTAAAAATGCCAAAATGGTATCTAATTATAGTATTTGAGAGAGAGAAGAGGGAAAAGGGAGGTCCCAAGGGGAATCAAATGAGTTTAATCTCATTTGAACCGTAATTACAACTTCCTCTACCAGTATGATTATTTAAAACTTCTTGATTGATCCGGGTCATCTCAAATAGTTTTAAATATCCATTATTCCTTCACTCATGTTCCATATGGTTGTAATGATGGGAACAATTGGTTTCAAGATAATTTATTACATCTATACAATTAAAATAATTAGATCCATCTATTAGAAATTTATCCTAGTACTAACTAATCCAAACTAGTTTGTCATTGTGTGCATAATGGAGGGAAGGGTCCCTTGCATGAAGTTGGTCCTGGAAATGAAACCATTGGAGTCTACATATATGTCTTCATTGAATATTTTTAAATGTTGGCACTTTTTCAAATTACATCATGGTCAAACTTGTCTTCATGCTCATGGGTCCACTATAGATAGAAAACTAATCTTAGACTATTGGCTTTCCTATAGTCAATATATTAATGCACTTTTGCTCAATGTTTGGTTCCTATAAATTCCACATAGATCCATTATGTCATTGCCAAAACCAAGAATTTATAGATGCATGAACCCTTATTTTAAGAATGGTAAACACAATCACCAAATAATGTTGTAACTTTTAAAAGATGGACCATGTATATAATAAATCTAGACAAAATAGGTCTGTATTGATCTTCAATGGCATCCCTATATGTTCTTGATCACCTAGCTACATCATTGTGTCTACTTCATGGCATTTGATCAATTTCTAATGCTAGTATGTGCCCTTTGAAAATCTTGCCTTGGTTTAACCTTAGTCATGTGTTTGATATCTATGAAGTCCCTTAGATTTTTGACATTTAATTTCATTGGTCATCAATATCTGACCCAACCTATTGACATATTTACCCATCTCGCACCATTGATCCTATTCAATATGAATGACCATGAGTCATTGATATTTCCCTTGACTTATCAACTTTGTCCAAGATTATTTCATATGGTAGTCTCATGTTTGATTTCAAGATCCAATGTTAGTTTACCAGCCTCATGTGCTTATGCAATGTGTCAATGTCTTAAGCTCCTTGAATTTTTGACTCATCTCACACCATTAGATCAAGATGTATGATGCAACATGGACCATTAGATTTATTAGGACCCACTATTTGATACTAATGGCTTTCATGAGCTTATAATTAACATCAAGACTCCTATCAATGAAATTCATATGACCATCATTAGTATTCACAAGACTGTCAAATATAAGCTCAAAAGGATTTGTTTTGCTTGAGCTTAAATTTGATGTTAGCACAAACATCTTATCTTGTAGGTCCATCTTAAAAGCTTACAAATTGAACCAAAAAGCTTTCATGGACTTGAAACTTTTAGAGCATGTTTTTGGCATAAAGAACTACCTAACACTATAATTCTTTGGCTCATGAGGGCTTCCTGAATAAAGATTAAAAATGCACAAAAAAGTTGGTTCATTCATTATTGGATGATGTCTTGATGACGGTCTAGCTTAACAAATCTTGTTATTGAGCTACTACTTGATCTTTAAAAGTTTAGATGAATTACTTGAGGCATAAGTAAACCTATTCCATTTTCTAGTTATATTGGTCACCATGAAGACCTTCCACTTACATATATGACCCTAAAATGACCCTTAAGATACCAAATGACATAAGGACTAGACTAGACTATGACCAAATCTATAATGACATATTAAATTTCAATAATTGAACTACATTTATGCCCTATGCCATTATAAAAATAGAAAACTAATAAATAAACTTACATTGATGTTCAAAGGAAAAATATGGCATTAGTCCATTAGGGATTCACCATACATGGTGTGGTCTCTTTAAAAAAGCCAAAGTGGTATCTAATTATAGTATTTGAGAGAGAGAAGTGGGAAAAGATTTATCACTTAAACTACTACTTACTTATGGTGAAAAGAGTTAGAGAATGCATAAATGTAACCTACTCTAAAGGAGCTGATGCACCAAAAATTTCTTCCACATGACCATCATATTTATACCATGATGAAACAAGGCATATAAATTGGTCTCTAAGTCTTAATTGGTTCTAACATGATCATTTTATTATAGAGGTTAGATGTGAGCAGAAACACAAGGCCAATGAACTAGAGGGTAGATTACACACTAATTATAATGGGGAGATACTCTTCTTTTATATTAATGAAGGATAAAATTTCTGTGACCTAACTAGGATCATTATGTGTGTGTCATTTTCCTGTCCATGTTTGCTTTATCGTGAGCAATTTGGTTGAGTTGATGTATGGTAAGTGGCTTCATACAGGATGAGCTTCCCAGGGGTTCGTGAATTGAAGCTCTCTACTTTTCTTGCTCTGACTTGTGCATCCCTCCCTTCTCGTTTAATGGCACATTTTTACGTCAATATGTGCAAAGGAGGCATCGAGGGTTCCCTAACCCTCTTCCATCTTGTTCACATGTCAAGAAAAAGAATTTTATGTTTGATTTCAAGGAAATCATTAGCAACAACATGTTTTATGCTACGAATGAAAATTTTAATAATGGAAACCCATTATTCATGATGAGTTATTTTATGGATGTTATTTATGCAACTACATAACTAGGTTAGAATTAAATTGCAATCTATTATCCAATTTTAGGAGCATTTTCATACACAATAGATGCATTATCTTCTTAAACAGATTGAGATTATAAGGGTTGACCCATTTTGGCCTATGGTAAAAATGGTCTACATTCTTGGTGACTTCTCATGTGTGGCATGCTTTCTATGCCATGACTAGTTGCCTAATCTTGTCCATTGGGCTATGGAGTCACAAGTATACATGTTCGACATACAAATAACCTTAAATAACATATAAACACACAAAAAAATAGGAACAAAACATAAAACAAGTAATTAAGAAAAAACACACTTGTGCTTCAAGATCACTTATTGTAACACAACATAACAAGAAAGGAAACACACACTTAGTATAATATCTAAAAAACTGACCCTTATTTCTCAATAATAGGGTTTCAAATGTATCCCATTCACAAGGATAGGTAGTTATTCTCTGTTCATCCTTGTTAACTAAAAATATTTACTTTGCTTGCACTTAATGATGATATATGGTCCACTCCATAAGGTATCAAATTTGATATGTCTCCCTAGTTTTGCTCTATCTTCATCCAATTTCAAGACTATGTCACCTTCTTGAAATGATCTTGGACTTTATTTCTTATAAAAATACCTCTTCATTAGTATTTGGTGATGCTTTGTAGCTTGATGAGATTTATCTCTAGTCTCTTAAAAATCTATTAATTTTTATCAATCTCACCTCCATTAGAGTGTTCTCAAGTAACTCTAGTTGATGCACCAACTCTAATGAAAGAATATCTTGAGAGATAGACAACCTAGATTTCCTTCCATAGACAAAACTAAAAGGAGAATTTATTATTGACCTCTTGGGAGTTATCCTATCAGACCATAAGGTTGTCTTAAATTTGGTGTGTCAAGCTCTTTGGTTATGCTCTAAATTTCTCCTGATGATTTTGATCAAGTTCTTGTTAGTAGATTCAACCAACCCATTACCTTGAGGTTAATAGTTGGATGAAGTGCTCAATAATATGCCATTACCATTTACCCAATTAGTTGTCTTAGTGCCCATAAAAGTAATATAATTATCTAAAATAATAGTAGGAGTGCCAAACCTTGTTATGATGCTCTCATAGAACTCTAAGATATCATTCTCATTAACTTCCTTCAATGTTACTGACTTAACCCATCTTGTAAAATAGTTAGTTGCTGTTAGTATCCATTTATGACTAGCACTTAATGGGGGATTTATCATGCCAATGAAATCAAGACCCCATTGCATGAAAGGTTGATCAACATAGATAGGCATCAATGGGAGAGCTTTAAGCTTCTACTTTCCTATAAATAAAACACATTGTCCACACCTTCTTACTCAAAAATCCTTGATGAGGATACGACAATAATAACCTACCCTCATGATCTTGGTAGTTGTGGTTTTTAGAGAGAAATGACCTCTTGTTATCCCATCATGGAACTTCTCAAGAAACACTCCAAACTAATCACTATCAATGCATCTCAATAACACACCATTGATGTCCCTCTTGGAAAGCACACCATCCATAAGACAAAAGATAATAGATTAAAATCTAAAATATCTCCTTTATGATTTATTCATATTATTATGATACTCATAATTTTGGAGAAATATTATCACATCCGACGTCCAAATTTGTGGAGGCAATGAACTAGCTGATTGGGGACAATCATGGTTGACTATAACCTCTTCTTTTGACTCATGAAGATATAAATCTAGATGTTCACAAAGGCCTTTACCCCTTACCAATTTTGTCACTTTGATATCAACATCAAACTATATTAACTTATTGATCCACCCTACCCTCTTTTCACTAAGATATTTTCTTAAAATAAACTCTTTGGTGCTAGGATGAGAGACCATAACATGAATCTTAGTATTTGAAACCATATGTCTAAAATTATTTAGTCCCCTTATAACATCAAGGACCTACTTCTATACAAATGTGTACTTGACTTCATAATATTCTAAACCTTGACTAAATAATACAATTGGATAATCCACACCCTTATCATTCTTTTATATCAACATCATTGAGATAGTATCAAGGTTAGCAAATAAATATAACATGAAATATTTAGTAAAATTAGGATTGACAAGAGTATCAGTTTCCACAATTGATTTATTTATGGCTTCAAAATTATGCTCACCCTCTTTGGTCTAAGAAAAGGCTTGGTTTTTCCTAAGCATAGTTGTGATAGCTTTCACCAAGGATTCAAAACTAGGTATGAACCTCCTTACAAAATTTATATTGCATAAGAAACTTTTAATACTTTTCTTATGCAAGGTAAATGATAAGCCTAGAATAACCTCTATTATTTTAGGATCAATAGTCAAACCATCCTCGGAAATAATATGTCCTAAGAGCTTACCTCCATGAACAATAAAGATGCACTTCTTTTGATTAAGAGATACTCCATACTGTTTGCATCTTTAAAACACTTTCCTCAAGTGTTGTATGTATTCATTAACATATTTATAAAATATTGTTATATCATCTAGATAAACCAATAGCATCTCATTGATCAAACCTTTGAAATCCATGTCCACTACTATTTAAAATGTGGTAATAGCATTAGATAGGCTAAAGGGCATATTCTTATAGGCAAAAGTCCCCCATTTAGTAGTGAAGGCTATCTTGAACTGATCATCTTCACTAACTAAAATTTGATTATATCTTGAATATCCTTCTAGAAGATAAAAACATTGACAACCTATAACCATTTGCAAAATCTGCTCCATTAAGGGTAGATGATAGTGATATTTGAGTGTCACTCTATTAAGATCTCTAAATTCCACACAAATTCTTGTCTCCCCATTATTATTTATAATAGGCATAAGGTTAGCTACCCATGTCAAATGCTTGATGGGAAATATTATCTCAGATTCAAGGAGTTTGGCAAGTTCTAACCTCATGAGTTATTCAACCTTGGGGTTGATGGGTATTTGCTTCTGTCTAACGGGTTTAACTTCAGGTTCCAACTCAATGGTATGGTGTTCTAAACTAGAATCAAATCCTTTGAGGTCCTTATATTCCCAAGTAAATATATAATTTTTCTCTACATAGCTTTATGAATGCTTGTTTCTCTAATGTAGAACACACCTTTCTTAGCTTGAGGAGTTTGTCCTTGAAGATAAAGACTCTTTCATAATTCTCTCTTTTTTAGACATGCTCAGTTTCTTATTCTTATTTTGATCATTCTCATTGAAGATAATTTCTAAGGTCACCAGACCCTTACATATCTTATTGGTTCTTAGTCACACAATTTGATCACCCAATTATTCTTAGAGCCTTCTTTTGTTCCTTAAAGAAAACTTAGCCTCATTTTGAAAGAAGCATATAATGTGTTTGTCACTATCAAACACTTTCAAAGACACTTCATTATCAAGTATAGAAGGTCTGATAATGACCTTAATATGACACTATTTTCCATCCTCTTTTATGGTAGTTGGAATATAAAATTGAGCTCCTATGGTAGCTAGTCTATCAACATGACTATTTTTCTCCCTTGAGACTGATTGTATATTGAATGCATTTAAATATTCAAGAAAATTCCATGCCCTATGCCTATATGAATTAAGAAAAGGGTTCTTGGTATATTTCACATTTCTCACCTGATGCACAACCAATTCACTGTCTTCATACACTTGTAAGTTCTTGATTCCTTTTCTCCTTTCCTATTGAAGGCCATTACTTAAACCTTCATACTCAGCTACATTAAAAGTGAAATTGAAATGAAATTTATATGAATCATAATACTATTGTTTGGATGGAGAGATAAACATAACACCAACCCCTACACCAACTTTACTTCTTGAACCATCAAAAACATCTTCCACAACTCATCATCTTCACCTTCTTCCTTGGCAAGTAGGGGTGTCGGTACTCCTTCTTCATGTATATAATATAGTCCTAGATTAGTTTCATATATGAGAGCATAAGTATCATGATCATAAGTGTTAGTACCATATTAATCAATAAATAAATCCGAAATGCCCTTAATCTTGGAGGAAGTCACATCATCTAGAATATAATCCTTTTCTTCATGAACAACACAATTCAAATTACAACATGTCTCAATGTAAGGTTCAATATGAAATCTTGAAAGAGGTTGTGTCTTAATTGTCACCTTGGCCTCATATATTTTTCTAAAATCCAAGAAAGACAAGTTAGCTGAGAGATAGCTACCTATCTTGGCTATGAAGTCCCTTGATTAGTAGATTGTAAAGTGGGCTCAGAGATCAAACACAACTATGTCTTGTAAGATAGGAAAACTAGGACAACCATGCAAGAAAAATTTCAAGCCTTTTATCAGTCCTACTATCTTGGTAGTTGTACCATCTTATATAAGTACCCCTTTATTATGTGGCTCATATTTAAAGCCTAAATTTTTAGCTACAACTTTGGGCATGACATAAGTAGAAGCTCCACTATCGACTATGAAATTATGTACCAACTTGTCAACTATAATGAGGGTGAGATAAAATGGTGGAGGTTTCTCATACCTATTGAATGGTTAAAAAATGTTACTAGGATCATTTTCAAGAGAAACATGGCCATAAATTTGATTTGAGGGTGAGACATTAGTAGGGATAGTAGCTATCTACTTTTGAAGGAGTTATTTTTGACCAAGCATATGAAGAACATCCCAACGAGAAATGGATGTTTTAGTGTTCTTAAAAGAATCTAAAATATTTAAAGAAGTCATACCTAATTTATCTTGGGCTCTTGAAGGTAGAGAATTAATTTAAAATTGAGGAATGGGAGTAGACATTACCATATTTTGACTTCCTGGAGATGTAAAAGCTTTTGGAACCATCACACTTGTATCTATGTCTTGTTGTTGTTGACCAGATTTAACTTTTTATTCAAATTAGGGAACCTATGGGGAAAAAAATTAGTTTTCTAGGTCTATAGGGAGTCTAATATCTATTTATAATGTGTTTCATAAGTCAATTAATGTCAATTGATGTTATAATAACTTTGGTCATTAGTTATCTAGGTCCATTTATCATTTTGAGTCATTTAAAGGGGTCAAATAGGTGCATTTAATGTTTTGTATAGATTTTTTGGGAATGTTCCAGTTACAAATGTTTATTTCATGTACCATGTGTCCTAAGAAGTCTTTAGTGAATGTTATTAACTG
Source organism: Torreya grandis (assembly GCA_037957365.1). NCBI lineage: Eukaryota > Viridiplantae > Streptophyta > Pinopsida > Cupressales > Taxaceae > Torreya > Torreya grandis. Next base: position 1,287,431 of record JARHVA010002350.1, read on the forward strand.
AATATTACAAGTTGTGTAGAACAAAGCATAATTTTATAGTGAATAAAGAAAGAAAAAGACACTTGTATAGTTCTTTGGGAAGTGTACCACATGAGATATGGTCAATAGATGTAATTTCACCTTCCTTAACTCAAATTCATTCTTTTAATGACTTGAAAGTTTCATTTCTATCTCCCTTTCATCCTTCTTGGCATAAAGGAGTGACTTATAGGTCTGCATTTGATATGACCACCAAAGGGGGTTTCAAGTAGAATGATTTTGTGAGGTTGTTATAAACTTAGAGACCTCCATTTTTATATAAATTTTTTTATATTGGTCAATTTTTCTTCATGAACAATCCATTTGAAGTTTAGCTTCCAAAACTGCTTGCTCATCTGGGCACCCTTCAGGTTTTAGCTTTATTTGGAGAAGTCCATACAATCCAATTGCTAAGATTATTTTTAGAGATTTATAGATTACTCATATAATTATTCACACACTTTTTTTCATGTTTAAAGTGGTTTTACTATGCTAACCAACTCAATTTGTATGAGGATACACCATTTTGCATTGTGAAGAGTTTTTACCATTTACAGGGATGTTATGATTTTTAATGGTTATAAGGGGTTATGTTAATCCCATGTACATGTTTTCAATTTTTTTATTCCCCTAAAATTTCATCCTCCTAATCCAAGAAATGCCTCATGGTTTGAATCCATATGTGCACATGTTTATAGTCTGCCTGTTTAATGCAACTCAAGGGTACTTTTGTAGAGTTTTAGAAGGGAAGATTTTTTGAAAGAAAGATTTATTATATTTATCCAAGCTTCCAAAATTTGGATATTAAATATTCTATCCTTTAAATTAGGTTTATTATTTATATAATACCCATATATCAATTCTCAATTCATACATTTCATACTACCTCCATGCTTTTCAGAGTGTAGACACAGCCTGTTATGATAATGCCTTGTTAACATATAAAACTTGATAGTGATATTATTCATTTGGAAATTTTTGTAGGTATTTTATAATTTTTCAAGATATAATTTATACTCATTAGTATCAAATGTTATCACATTTCTTGAGATTCTTTGTTTACTACCTGTATGTATGGTTTTATCCACATACAGGTGGCTTGACAAAAGCATGAAGGTCTCTTGTTTGGAGAATTTGAAACATGATGAATTATTCCTTAAGAATCCTAAAATATTAAAGCCTCATAATATTCCATGCTTGAAGTGACCTTGTAAATGGAATTATAAGTCACTCAAAGGTTGAAAGGACTAGATTCAAGACTATTGTCTAAAAAGGAGCAAAACAATGACCTTTGATGTTTTGTTAAAATTCTACAACAAGGTTACCTCCTCCTTTAAAGCATATAAATGACCTTATCTTAGATTATATAATATGTAAAATAACCATGCAAATTTGGGAGAAATGGAGATAAATATAAGGTGGTTTTTATAGAGCTCAAAGATACCTTTGAAACTATTAAAGTCAAGTAGTAAACTCTGCAAATTTGAACCATAAAAGTGACCTTGGGACTAAAGGAACAAGTAGGGATTATTTCATGTTTTGAATGATCTTTCTAGGTGAATTAAAAATAAAGTAACATATAGACATTCCAAAATAAGAGGTTATAGTGTGTTCTAGCTCATAAAAATACCTACAATTGCCCTTAGTACAAAATAAACATCTACAATAGGGTAGATAATTGGTTTCTTAGGTCCTTCAAAGTAATTATGACTCAAAAATATGGAAAATTAGTTTTAAATTGATTATTTTGAGATATTTGAGGGCTAAAAAGGGTTATATATCAAATTAAAAGTTTATTCCACCTTGAATCATCTATAGGTGACTTTCAAAACATATTTACAAGCCCTAGAAAATAAAGATGACTCGGTTTAAGGAAAATATATTTTAGACCTCCTTTGAACATCTAAAGGAACTCAAGATGAGATCAAGGTGATATAGAAGTGGTTTTACATATAATTGGATTCAAGTAAGTATTTTCACATCATGATCAACCTCAAATGATTCAAGGTAGCCTACAACAGTCAGAGATAAGGTTATCTGAATCATAAGATAGTAGTGACCTAATTATGATCAAAAGTGTATGTGAGAACTAAATGGGAGGTTGGAATGGTGTATAAAGTTAATTATAACTTAATATGGTGTCAATTATTCCATATTAATAGTATAATGGAGTGAAACAATCTTATAATAGGGTCCAAATATGCAAACATAGTTATATTCAGGGTAGGTCCCAATTTGGAAGGAAGGTAGTGTTTAGAGTGTGAGGAATGCAAGATAATGAAACAAGTGAGTAAAAATGAAGAAAAAATTAAACTTTAGGATATTTAGGAGGTTTTTAACATTAAAATTTATTATTAAACATGAAACATATCATATAGACAAGGGTGAACAGAGGTGTCTCAATCAATACTTAGAAAGGCTTAGGCTTGCAAATCAAGGTACACAAACAGAGTAAGGAAAGTCTAAACCTAATGGAATAGTATGAGACATATCCATAAATATCATGTGAATATATATAATTAATTTATGATATAAAATAATTAATAAGAGGGATCCAACCATGAAAAACTCATCCCAAAATGCAAACCCTGCACGGTCTACTTCTAGAGGAACCAGTCTTGAAATTTGCCAAGTTATGGGGTCAAATCACATTTTAAGAAGATAAAATTTGGTATAAATAATAATTAAAACCTAAGTAATAATTTAAAATTATTAATTTTATTATAAATATAGGGTAATTATCCCCTATTTTGTCTCAAAATAGGGCTAATTCCCTTATGCAAACACATGTAGTTTTGTGAAAAATGGGTGATTGTGTGAGTTGGGGATGGTGTAGAGCTTGGAGGAAGGTTTATGAAGCTATGAGACAAATAATTTTACATGGAAAACAAATAAAATAATTATTTAACAAATTTATATGGTCTATGTCTCCAAAGTTTCAGTCAAGCTTGCTAAGCAAGGATAGGCCTAAAATGCCAAAAAGGGGGTCACTTCCAATTGGAGGTCTAGATATGATTTTTAATAGGTTTTAAAATGTTTATTATATGTATGAATATGTTTTTAAACCATTTTTACATAGGGGAAACCACCAAAATGCATGTTTAGTGCTAAAAGTTAAGTCATGCCTACTTGCCAAGACAAGCCTAGTGTCCAAATAGAGAGTCACTCTTGGTTCTAGCTTGATACAAGATTTAAAATGTTTTGAAACATGTTAATTAAATGTATAAATAGGTGTTTCATCCTTTATATTTTAGAGGAGACATAAAATAAACCATTTTTTGGGTCTAAAAGCAACTCATGCATACAAGAAACATGAAAACAAGCATGAAAAACCAAATTCCAATGCTTATATATTTCATGAGGATATGCATGGGAGATAGAGGAGTTATGGGGTGTTATAAGGGGTATTATATTCCATATTTGTGTAATTTTATCTCAAGTTATATGTATTAAATTTATGAACAATCGTTAAGACCTAAAATTGCTCTAAAACGCTCCTAAACCTTTGTTAAGGACTAGTTTGTGAAAATGGAGTTGGATAGTTGATCTAATGGAAAAATTTTCTTATTAAAACTTTTGGAAATTGGATAGGACTATCTCAATATACTCCACATGCTTTTGAGTTGTACAAAATTATATGGATGAGGGTAGAAATAGGATTTTTCACTATTTTTTGTGTTGTGTAGGCTACAAGAGGATTTAGGAGATGAAGTCAAGTTTTTGAGAAATATTGAAACTTTAATAACTACAAATATTAATTTCATTTCATGTAAAAACTTTTAAGTTCCTCAAACAGGTCCTTCAACTTAGCCAGTCAAATATGGCATATTACACAAGCTAGTGAGAAGGATGAAAAGCTTCACTTAGATTGATTTTAAAGATTTATTGATGATTATAAGGCCATGGAGTGTCTTGAAAATTTTAATTTAACATATCACATATATTTTCATGGGAAAATAATGTCAAATTTGAAGACAAGTGTGCTAGATGCATGAGAAGGAGGTTTCCTAGAATGCAAGTGATGATGAATCTCTTCTAGGTGATTCTAGAGGACCAATAATGAAATAAATGCATGTAAAGGAATTTATTATATCATTCCCTTCCATTAAAATAATTAAAACTACCCTTTATTATTTAAAAGTCACTCAAATAATCATAATCATGAAGGCAATTTTTCGTGCAAGAAAAGGAATTTTAGGCCACTTTGCATAACTTTGATGACTTGAATGGACACTTGGACTTCAAAAACATTCATTTTTCATCCCATATCCTTCTAAAATTCATAATTAAATAATTTAATTATCTTTACAAGTGTCCTTGTGACCCTTGAACTTCTCTCTTTCTCTCTTTTTCACAAAATCTATAAGAGTTGGGCATTTAGGCATTGTATTATATGCTCCACCTGAGTATGGTGAAGCATTTTTTAATTGTATAGATTTTGATTAGTAAAATTACTAAGTTTTACCTCTTACATAATTGTACTTAGTTTTTGTATTTTAATGTATGATTTTGCTTAAGTGACACTTTTGTCTCCTTATCATGTTAGTTCATTCTTGCAACCTTTCAAAGTTGGAAAAATTCTTCTTGTAGGACATGTGAACTGTTATTAAGATATGTAAAGAATTAAGTGAGTTTGTATCTTCATCAGTTCCATTCAAGGCCTCTTGTCTAGTCCTCCTATCCTAGACGTTCATCTTGACCTCATAATATAACATTGATGTAAGAAGTTGTAGATTGGGAAAGTGTATGTTTGGTTTCTTGTTTAGTCTTAAGTGTCATATGCATTTGGTTGGATTTCATAAATATATCTAGTGTATCACCTCCATTAGTTAAGTTCTACTTTTAGTTTCTTTTTCCCTTTTCAATCCCCCTAAATTTGGTCTTAGTTGCAATCATAAGTGGTACATCATAGAGACTCATATCATTCTTTGGGCTACCCACAAGCCTAGAGATGATTATATTATGCCACTTGGATGATAATAGATTTGAATATTCTCAAAGGGTGCATATACAAGAGACACTAGTTTTTGGCATGTCTAGTGGGACTATTTATCTAAGGAGTTGGAGAATTCTTGGTGTGTTATTCAACCAATTAGCCTTTTAGAGGTATCTCAATCAACACCAATGGTGACTCCGCATTGAATCAACTAGTCAATCAGCCCTAGTGCATCGAGAAATCATATTTTGGTATGTATAATCTTATTTTTGAGCAATATGGATCTTATATTCCTTCACATAGCTTTGATAAAGCTCATGTTGTTCATGGAATCACCTCAAGTAGCTCTCTTAATTGTCCTTATCTTAGTAAACTTAAGAGTGTTATGGTGATAATGTTAGAGTATGAGAAGGAAATGATGGAGATAGATAGGTTGAATGAGTAAAATAGATACCATCAATAGATAATGTATAAAGAGGAGTGCTTGTTTAGGTAATATCTAGCCATTTAATCCATGGAAGAGAGACTAGTAAGATAGAGGAGTCAACCCACCCAATGCAATAAGCCTTGTGCACCTTATTCCATCCCAGGATAACCTTCTCCCATGCAAAAGGAACCCTCTCCTTATACCCTAAATACCCTATATCAAATTTCACTTGATCACTAAAAGAAAATGAACCAACCTTCTAGTGAAATCAAAGCATCCTCTTTTACACCCAATCAAGGTTCTCTCATTCCAAATCCTTTTTGCCAAACAAAACTTGCTCATCAAAGAAGAATGACTAATCCTGTTAGCCCATCTAATGCATCCTTTCCTATGCCAAAACAAACTCCTCATACTATTAATCTCTTGCATTTTTCAATCCAACACCAAAGGAGATTAGAGAAACCTTATATGGAAACCAATTACTCCAATTTCCTAAATTGTGAGTCCTCATTTGAGGAAAGTCAACCTATCCCTCATGGAGACCAACACATCTATCTTTAAGAAAATCCTCATATGCATGTGAAAACTCTTCCTAGTCTCCCTCAACGTCCTCAAGCTCTTCAATATGATATCAAGATCCCAAGTTGGATAAATGTTAATCATGGACCAGCTCAAGGCCTTGAGAAGTTGAATGAAGTTACTGTCTATCATCAAGAGGAGACACATGATATCAAGATCCCAAGTTGGAGGAGTGTTGATCATGAATCAGCCCAAAAGCTTGAAGAAGAAAGGAAATAAGAAGATATCCCTATTGGTTTCACATGTTGGAAGGATATCCTTCAAATTCAATCACAAGCTAAAGAGTAAAATAAGGAAGAGGTTGATGAGACTCATATGAATATAAATGTAGATTCGGCAAGTCATTCTCCTATCCCTCAATCTAAAGTGGTTTCAAGTGATGAATGTTTTAAAAAATTTGATATGATAGTTAAAATATGGAAAGAGGAGAATAAATATATTCAAACATGCTTCAACTTAGTTAAGGAATTATCTTTCCCTCCCACCCTTTCATTTGATAAAGGAGAACATGCCTTGTGTGAGGTGGAAGATAAAATTTCAGAAATCAAGGGTGAAGAAGATAATCTAAAAAGAGAAGTAACATGTATGAAGCCATGTAGACATGATGAGCTTTCAATATCTCTACTTGATGAGTTTACATTTTTTTTGATGAAGATAGTGAACAATCGATGGAAAGTGATGATCAAGAGCTCCAAAAAGATTCTCATGAACAAGATGATGTCTTAGTCTTTGATCAAGAAGAAAAACAATTAGATTGGTATGGTTTTGATATTGAAGAAGGAGACCACGAATAGATTAAACAAGCAAGTGATTACTTTTGGGATGAACTAGAAGACTATTATACTAATTGCAACATAAAACTAACATCCCTTCCTCAAGAGAGCAATGAAGAAGCTAGAGATCAGTTTGTCAATATTCTTGAATAAATAGAGAAAAATGAGTTGGTTAAAGATACATACTAAGAAAGACATGAGCTAAATGGGCCTTACAATGATAAATTTATAGCCATTAATGCATTAATGAGATATGCTAGCATGAAATACCAGCATAAGATATGTCTCAAAGAATAAGAAGAATACATATATGTTGGAGATATGTTTGAATATGATCCAATTGAATACATGCTAATCAAGGTGGCAAACAAGGAAGGTGAATCACAAAGTGTCTACTTCAATAAATTACTTGTTTAGCACCATGAGGTTTCTTTTCATGGAAGAGACCCAAAAGACATCCCATTTGATATATGAGGGAAGTATGCTTATTATTAGGTTGTACATAATAGTTGTTTTCTTCTTCTCCTAAGTGTTTTGAGCACATGTGTGTATTTGTTGTCTTGTTTTGTGTGTATCTTTGCTTTGTGTGGTTGAGGTAGTCTTAATGTCTTATCTTAATCAAAAGTTTTGGGTCAATGGTAAAAGGTTTTCTTGTTTTCCTCAGCCCTTAGATGAATCCTAATCCCTATGGACTAATTATTGGTTTAGTTAGTATAGTAGGCATATGACCCTTATGAGTCACCAATTTGTTGACCAAATTTGAATTTTTAGTCAAATTAGGAAACCTATAGGCAAAAACCTAGTTTTATAGGTGTATATGGAGTCTAATATATTTTTATAAGGTGTTTAATAGGTCAATTAATGTCAATTGATGTTATAATAACTTTGGTCATTAGTTCTCTAGGTCTATTCATCATTTTGAGTCATTTTAAGGGGTCAAATAGGTGCGTTTAATGATTTGTATAGGTTACTTGGGAAATTTGAAAGGTAAAAATTCTTACTAGGAAGTCTTTAGTGACTGTTACTAACTGAATATTTTAGGTTATGTAGAAGAAAGGATAGTTTTATAGTGAAAAAGGAAGAAAAAGACACTTATAAAGCTCTTTAGGAAGTGTGCCACATGGGATATGGTGAGGGGATGTAATTTCACCTTAATTAACACAAATAAATTCTTGTAATGACTTTAAATTTACATTTATAGCTCAAAACCATTGTATCTCCCTTCCAACCTTCTTGGCATAAAAGAGTGACTTGCAGGTCTACATTTGGTACAACTACCACATGGGGTTTCAGGTAGAATTATTTTGGTATGTTTTTATAAAATCATATACCTCAATTTTAATATAAATAATTTTTATATTGGTCAACTGTGCTTCATGAATAATTCATTTGAAGTTCAAGTTCTAAAACTGCCTGTTCATCTATGCACCCTTTAGGTTTTCATATTGTTTGGAGAAGTCTATACAAAAAACTTACTAATATTTCTTCTAGATATTTTTTTATTCCTCCTATAATTATTAAAACACTTTATTTCATGTTTTAAGTGGTTGTGTTATGCTAACCAACTCAATTTGTAGGAGGATACACCATTTTGCATTGTGAAGAGTTTTCACCATTTACAAGAGTTTTTTGATTTGTTATGGTTATAGGGGGTTGTTTTAATACCATGTAAATGTTTTAAAGGATATATTTATATTACCCTCACCTTTCATCCTCCTCCTTGAAGCAATGCCTCATAGATTGCATCCATATGTGCACATGTTTATAGTCCACCTGTTTAATGCAACTCAAGGGTAATTTTGAAAAGTTTTGGAAGGGAAGATTTGTTGAAAGAAAGATTTATTAGATTTATCCAAGCTTTAAAATGTTGGATATGGAATATGTTATTATTTCAAAGAGGTTTATTAGTTTTATAATGCCCATATATCAATTCATTACTCATATATTTCATACTGCCTCCATGCTTTTTAGATTGTACACACAACCTATTATGATAATGCCATGTTAACATATAAACCCTGATAGTGATCTTAATACTTTGGAAATGTTTGGAGGTATTTTATAAGGTTTTAATATAGAATTGATACTCATTAGTATCAAATGTTAGCTCACTACCTGAGATTCTTCATTTACTGCCTGTGTGTATGGTTTTATCCACCTACAGGTGGCTTGACAAAAACATGAAGGTCTATTATTTAGTTAATTTGAAACATGAAAAATTATTCCTTAAAAATCCTAACATATTCAAGAATCACAATATTTCATGCTTTAAGTAAACTCATAAATGGAATTATAAGTCACTCAAAGGTTGAAAGGATTGGGTTTAGGATTGTTGTCCTAAAAGAAGCAAAACAAAGACCTTTGATGTTTTGTTGAAATTCTACAAAAAGAATACCTCCTCATTTCAAGCATATAAATTACCTTGTCTTGGATCCTCTAATATGTAACAAAACCATGCAAATTTGGGAGATAGGGAGATCAATATAAGGTGAGTTTTATAGAGCTCAAAGATACCTCTGAAACCATTAAAGTCAAGTAGTGAATTCTACAAATTTGAACCATAAAAGTGACCTTGGCACTAAATGAGCAAGTAAGACTTTTTTCATGTTTGGAATGATCTTTATATGAAAAGGAAAAACCAAGGAACATATAGGAACTCCAAAATAAGAGGTTATAGTGTGTTCCAACTCATAAAAAGCCCTGTACTTGCCTTTGGAACAGAGTAAACATCTACAATAAGGTAGAAAATAGGTTTCTTGGGTCCTTTAAGGTAATTGTGAACTATATAGATGGAAAATTAGTTTCATATTGATTATTAGTAGATGTTTTAGGGTTAAATAGGTTTATATATCAAATTCAAAGTTTATTCCACCTTGAATCATCTATAGGCGACTTTCAACACACACCTACAGGCCCTAGAAAAGAAAGATGTCTCAGTCTAAGTAAAACATAGTTTAGAACTCCTTTGAACATATAAAGGAACTCAAGATGAGATCAAGGTGATATATAAGTGGTTTTACCTATAAGTTTATTCAATTAAGTCTTTTCACATCATGATCAACCTCAGATGATTTAAGGTAGCCTATAACAGTTAGAGATAATGTTATCTCAGTCATAAGATAATAGGGACCTAATTATGATCAAAAGTGTATGTGAGAATCAAATGGGAGGTTTGAATTGTGCATAAAGTGAATGATAACTTCATAGGGTGTTAATTATTCCATATTAATCTTACAAGGGAGTGAAACAAGCCTATAATAGGGTCCAAACAAGCAAACACAATCATGTTCAAGGTAGGTCCTAGTTTAGAAGGAAGGTAGTGTTTAGAGTGTGAGGAATGAAAGAAAATGAAATAAGTGAGTCAAAATTAAGAAAAAATATACCTTGAGGAGACTAAGAAGGTTTTTAAAATTACCATTGATTCATAAACATGCAACATAGTCTATAGACATGGGTGAGTAGAGGTGTCTCAGTTAGCACCTAGAAAGGCTTAGGCTTGCAAATCAAGGTACACAAATAGAGTAAGGAAAGTCTAAACCTAATGGAATAGTATGAGACATATCCATAATCATAATTATAATATATATCAGTATTTTATAATATAAAATCATGAATAAGAGGGATACAACCATGCAAAACTCATCCCAAAATGCAAATCTTGCACAGTCTACTTCTAAAGGAACTAGTCTTTAAATTTGCCAAGTTGTGGGGTAAAATCACATAATAAGAATCTAAAATTTGGTATGGTCATCATTAAAAAATATTTAATCCACTAAAATTATTATTTTTCTCATATATATAGTGGAATTACCCCTTGTTTTGTCTCAAAATAGGGGTACTTCCCTTATGCAAACACATGTAGTTTTGTGAAAAATGGGTGATTGGGTGAGTCAGGGATGGTGTAGACCTTAGAGGAAGGTGTATGAATTTGGGAGACACCTAAATGGACATTATAATCACCTCAAATAATAAGGTAACTGATTTATATGGTCAAGGTGTCCAAATTTTTAGTCAAGCTTGCTAAGTAAGGATATGCAAAAAAGGCCAAGAAGGGGGTCACTTACAATTGGAGCTATATGTATGATTTATAATAGGTTTTAAAATGTTTATGAGATGTATGTAGATTTTTTTTAACCATATAAACATAGGGGAAACAACTAAAAGGCATGTTTGGATCTAAAAGTCAAATCATGCCTACTTGCCAAGACAAGCCTAGTGTCCAAATGGAGGGTCACTCTTGGTTCAGGCTTGAGACAATATTTCTGATGTTTTTAATCATGTTAATTGAATGTATAAAGAGGTGTTTCATCCTTCATATTATAGATGAGAAATCAAAGAAACCATTTTTGGGTCTAAAAGCAACTCAAGGATACAAGAAACATAAAAACAAGCATGAAAAGCCAAATTCCAATGCTTATATCCTTCATGAGGATCTACATGGGAGACATAAGAGTTATGGTGTTTTATCAAGGGTATTATAGGCCATATTTTTTAATTTTTTCCTTAGGTTTTATGTTCCAACTTTATGAACAATCGTTAAGACCTAAAACTTCTCTAAAACTATTATAAACCCTTGTTAAGGACTACTTTATGAAAATGGAGTTGGATAGCTGATATAATGGAATAGTTTGATCATAAAACCTTTTGGAAATTATATAGGATACTCTTAGACTACTTAACATGCTTTTGAGTTGTACAAAATTATATGAATGAGGGTAAAAATAAGATTTTTCTAACAATTTTTTGTGTTGTATAAGACACAAGAGTATTTAGGATATGAAACCAAGTTTTTAAGAAATATTGAAAATTATAATAACTCATTATATTAATTTAATGCCATGAATTTTTTTTCAAGAGCTTAAAATAGGTCCTTTAACTTAGCTAGTCAAATCTGACATATTGCACAAGCTAGTGAGAAGGATGAGAAGCTTCACTTGGACTAATTTTAAATATTTCTTGATGTTTATAAGGACATGAAAGGTCTTGAAACTTTTAATTTAACCTCTTCCATCAGTTTTAATGGGAAATTTATTCCAAATTTGAAGACAAGTGTGTTAGGTGCATACAAAGGAGGTTTCTTAGAGTGCAAGTGATGATGGTTCTCTTCCAGGTGATTATAAAAGACCAAGAATACAACCAATGTATGGAGATGCATGTATTAGATCCTCCCATTCCATTCCAATCATTTTACCTACCTATATTTAGTTACAAGTCACTCAAATAGGCCTAATCATGAAGGCAATTTTCTGTGCAAGAAAAGGAGTTTTAGGCCAATTTGCATAACTTTGATGACTTGAATGGACACTTAAACTTATAAATATTGCATGGTTCATACCATATAATTATAAAATGCATAATTAAATCCTTTAATCATATTGAAAAGTGTCCTTGTGACCCTTAAACTTCTCTTATTCTCTTTCTTTCTCAAACTCTATAAGAGTTGGCCATTTTAGCATTATATTATATGCTCCACCTGAGTATGGAAAATACATACTCAATTTTATGAATTTTGATCAATAAAAGGACTAAGTGTTACCTCTTCCATTACTATAATTTGTGTGTGTATTTGAATGTCTGATTTTTCTTAAGTGATACTCTTGTCCCCTTAACATGTTAGCTCATTCTTATAACCTTTTGGAGTTGGAAAACTTCTTCTTGCAGGGCATGTGCAGTGTTTTTTATCACTATAGAGTGCACCATAATTGAATCTTTGAAAAAATAACCCTCTCTCTAGCTGATATAATTGGATCTTCTCAGAGTGTGGGTGACTCTATGTTGAGAATAACCTCTAGAGAGGGTTAGTTTCCTTAAGATTTATCAATTAAATCTGATCTACTATGATTTTTGGGATGAAAAGGAGAAGGGAAACTTAAATGAAAATAATATATAATTGAATTATTCACCTAAATGATTGATATTATCTTAAATCTTTCTAAAATTGAATAAGACACAAATAAATTTGAAAGAAAACTCTGCATTTAAACCTGAACATCAGTGTTTCAAAAGAAGGTCTAAAAGAAGTTTGTAAAGCAAATTTCTAATCCTAACTCTTCCAATGGCTTATATAGAATGGGATTTTAATAGTAGGTGTGGAAATAACATATAAAAAGGTAAAGTATATGCCACTTTTATGCTGGTACATACTCAAATTACACTCTAATATGATTCAAAATCATATGTGAAAGATCTTTATTTGATAAAAATGGTGTCAATTACAATTTCTTCTCTACCGTAGAAATTAATGAAAGATGGTTTGAAAATTACAATATATATGTTTAAAACTAACCTAAATCCAAATTGGTGTTGATTTTATATAAGGATTAGTCTTGGTTAGTTAACTCAAGACCTAATCCGTTTACAATGCTAAAATAATTTATCAAAATCCCCAAACTTTATGAAAATTTGCAAAATATTCAAATTTTGGCATAGAATTAGAGGTGGTGGGCTAGTTTTAACCTATAAAAATCCCAATGCATAAAAATACAAGCCATTCCTCAATAATAAATTCATTTTATAAAATTAAACAAAGTCTTCAATTCTTTAAGTCTTTAAAAATCTGCATGACCTTTACTTTGGCATTGAATTGAGAAGTGGTGGGCCAATGTTGACTTACCAACCTTCCTTGAATGAAAATAATGAAATAATTTTAAATATAAATTCATATTTAAAGTTATTTAATTTCCTTATTTTGCATGAAAAGCATGGGAGATGCATGAAACCAGTCAAACTAGTCAACTGAAGAGATGTGGACTCAAAGACTAGTCAACCTCGACTTGAACTCAAATTGCATGAATTATAACTTGTGGATTGACTTGAGAATGATATATTCACTTAAAAAATATATATTTAATGTGTTAACTCCAAAATTAATTCATGTGATAGATTTTCAACACCATTTTTTACTTGTTTGATTGAGAAATTAGGCCAATTAGGCCAATTAGGCCTAATAGCCAATATTATTGAATTTGTACTACATTAAACCTGCAAAAAGATGCCATGAAACCTGGAAAATAATTTAATAGACTTATAAAAACTTTTCTCATCATAATATATGTGATTTTGATGAGAAAACACTCACCATTCAGTCAACAAGGTTGACTAGGCCTATTTTGCTCTATTTTCCTACACACTAGCCATTTTGATCAAGCTATTTGGGACACTTTCAAGATGATTTATCACCAAATGAAAATTTTAATATTAATAAAAAGTCTTGGGATTTGATATTGATTATATTTCATTAAACTATCCTATACTTCATTTTACATGCTTTTTCCTTAAAAAAATGATTTCTACCCTCATGCGTATAGATCCATGCATAAAATTGGCATTGATGAAATACTATATAATCTTAATTTACATTTAAATTTTTTTATGTTGCTTGAAGATGATTTGATTGTACTAAAATCAACTTTTTGTAAAACTAGTTTTTTGAGGATTTAGGAGGGTTTTGAAGTTGAATCTTCAAAATGATGGTTCATGAAGTAAATACCTAAAAATCTCAAAATATTTACATTTATGAATAAAAAAATGACTCCCCTAAAATACCTAAATATATTGGATTCCCATTAAAAATATATGAAAAGTTACCACGTGAATAAATCTATCTATGGGGTTTTGACTTCATTCTAGGTTACCTACACTCTTAGTGATTGTTCATAAAGTATATCACCTCAACTAGTCTCAATTGTTAATTAATTATAATTAAATATGGGTACTCAAAACATAATAAGATAATTTTTCCAAACTCCACATCTTTTGAAAGATATGGGCATCTGGATAGGAGGCTTGGAAGGGTGTCTAGAACTGTAGAAAATGAAAAATTCACAAAAATGAAAATAAATCGTCACCTACTTTCCAATTCCTAAAAAATTTATCATTTGGTCTATACCATGCTATAAAAAAACTTTGAAATCAATTTTTTATTGAAATGTCAAAAAACCCCTTTCTAGCCTATATGCCTATTTGCTTGCAAAAGCCTATATAAGCATGGTTTATTTAAAATTTAGAGTTTTTAAACTATTTAAAGATCTTATTATGATGTAAAAACATCATTCCATGATTTTTAAACTTTTACCTAGGCTTAAAAACCTCTATGGTAATCTAGAACACTACCTGCTCTAATGGTGATCTCAAACAGACATGCTGAGGATTGTTACAAAACAAAAAGTATATCCACTCCTCTAATGGCCATAAATAATTTTATAAGTTTCCTCAAGTCATGATGATCTTGTGTACAAAATTTTAGGTCTTGAAACTACATGTAGATCCTAGAAAGGTAAATTTCTCTCAAAATTGACCCCTATGCATGGATTATCTACATATTTGAACTTGAAAATGCTCTTTTGAAATGACATTTACCCATTTAAAATACATTTTTGAAATTTTTTTCTAAAATTTTTTGTCTTTAGGATAAATTTTTCCTAGTTTGACTAGCTATAAAGGGCTAATGATTGTATTTAGGAAAGTTTCAAATGATAGGGGTAGTAATTTGACCTTAACATGTCAAATTACTAACAATTTTGGTGACTTTCAGGGGTTGAACAGCCTGCTAGTCAAAGAACTCAAAAAAACTAACAAGGATATACTTGGACATACACTAAATATTGGAAGACCCTTTTGCAAATAAAAACACAAATAAGACAACTGACATGAACAACAATAAACACGTGCACATATGCACTTAGAGGAATAGATAAAAACAACTGGAAAGAAAAAAACTAATGAAAACCTGTGCATATATTCACTTAGATAAATGAAACTAAAGGTGGTCTATTATATACAAACTAACCTCCAACTTGCTGGTCCTCTTGGATCAAAAGGAAAATTTGATAATTCACTTTTGTGATGAGATGGGTAATGGTACATCACATGTTCCCTTGCAAGATTGGTGGTTGAGAAATCAAGTATCTTCTTTTCCAAATCCTTTAGCACAATCATATGTGGAATACTAGGAGAAAATTAACCTTTTATGTATACATACTCATGTAGTGGCTCTTCTACTTTGTCAAGCTTCATTCTTCATAATATGGTTGGTTACATTGAGCATAACATATACTTGTGTTACATTTTGGAAGCATTTCCATGTCTGTAGGCTCATCAAGGAGATGACAACCCATTATGAAGATCTAAAATAAGTCTCTATCAATATTAAACTCTTGAGGTGGTAGAATTTTAGGACTTCCCACTCCTTTCTCTTCATTTGGCTTGACAAAGTTGCTCTCTTTGGCTGCAACTAGACCATAGTCCCCCTGGAGAAGAGTATATCCTACTCCCATTACTCCTTCAATGAGCTTTGTGGCTTATTGATAACCTCTAACTGCTCCATAAATTGAATAATTTGATCAACTATTACATTAATTTCTTCATTCTCTTCATAAGATGGTAGCTTTTCTTCCTCAACCTCTTCATGAACACTCACATTCTACTCAACACACTCTTCTTGAAACTCATTTGAATCTACAATTTCTTGATCTAGTTCTCACGTGACATGCTCCTCTTCCTTATTTTGCATGTTGCTCTAAATGGATTTCCAAGATGGGAATGAGTTAGATTCTTGAGAAGGGAGGGAAAGTACCTAAGTAGCTTCAGATTAGCTTGAATACATGACTTGGTTCCAAAATGGGAAAGATAGAAGGTCTTTCTAACAATTTGATTCTAATTCTCCTCATCTTTCCTTGTCTTCAACTCTAACTCTTTGATTTGCTTATCAATATTCTCTTGAAATATCATCTCTTTAAAGTGGTCAGTGGTCTCAATAGCAGGTTGTGCCATAACAATCTCCTTCTTTCTTTGATAGTTCTCTTGGATAGATCTCCAAGAATGGAAGGTCTGAGAAACATATGAAAAATTCAACAAACTCAAAGGGGCTCTTGGAATGGTTTTTTGAGGAGGAATGGATGGCATATAATAAAGTTATGGTTAAACTTATTATTCTAAGGCCTTTTAGTTTATCCTCAATGCTCTAAATGTAAACACCTACATTCATCATCTCACTAGTATGATTGCCCCAATTTTCCCTCTCAATAGGTACCCATTCTTCTATTATTTTCTACAATGAATCTCTCACATAATGGATCTGGTGAGTAGGAGTATCTTGGCCATAACAACTTTGTGAGTAAAACTCTAGTGCATGCTTTTCAAGGATCACTAAATTTTATTTAAGTGATGGTATATATTGGATAGCTACAAAATGACCATGATTAGGTTGGCTAGATGGGTAGGATGGCTCATGATAGGGTTGGTAAGGGGAAGTATTATAATGGAATGGTTGTCCATAGGGAGGATCTAAGAAGTACTCCTACATATATGTTTGATATAGATCATCAAATTCCTAGTGAGGATCATAGTATGGTTTGTCATACTAATCATACTAAAGATTATATGGATCCATACTTAAATAAGCCATTAGAGACCATCAGTAAGCCAAACAATAAAAGAAATCAATATTAAATGATACCAGATGTTCATAACTAGCTTTAAGTATTTGAAAGTAGCCTTGATATTCTGAATGCCTCCAAAGGCTAGTGTCTAGAATGAGCATCCCAACAGGCATGATAGAAATAGTTATCACTTTGGAGTGCACCTTGCTTGAACCTATGTAAAACACACCCTCTCTCTAGCTAATAAAGTTGGATCTTCTTAGAGTGTGGGTGACTCTATATTGAGAATAACCTCTAGAGAGGACTAGTTCCTTTAAGATTTATCAATTAAATCTGATCTACTATGATTTTTGGGATGAAATGGGGAAGGGAAAACTGAAAGGGGAATCCTATATAATTGGGTAATGTACCTGAATGATTTATATTCTATAAAATCTTTCTAAAACTAAATAAGACACACATAAATATATATAAAAACTTTGCATTCAAACTTGGACATCAATGTTTTAAAAGAAGGCTTCAAAGAAGTTTACAAAGCAAAATTCTGATCCTAGCTCTTCTAATGACCTATAGAGGATGAGATTTTCACATTAGATGTGGAAATTACCTGTAAAAAAGGAAAGTATATGCCACTTTTATGCTGGTACACAATCAAATTACACTCTAATCTGACTCAAAATAATATTCAAAAGATCTTTATTTGATAAAAATGGTGTATATTACAATTTCTTCTCTACCTTCAAAATTAATGAAAAAAGGATTGAAAAAGTCAATATATATATCTTTAAAACTAACCTAAATCCAAAGTGGTGTTGATTTTAGATAATTATTAGTCTTGGTTAGTTAACTCAAGACCTAATCTTTTTACAATACTAAAACAATTTATCAAAATCTCCAAACTTTATGAAAATTTGCATAATCTTCAAATTTTGGTGTAGAATTAGAGGTGGTGGGCCCATGTTAACTTCTTAAAATATTAATTAATTAAAATAAATGCCATTACTCATTAATAAATTCATTTTATAAAATTAAACAAAGTCTTGAATTTTTCAAGTCTTCAAAAATTTGCATGACCTTTACTTTGGCATTGAATTGAGAAGTGGTGGACCCATGTTGACTTTCCAACCTTCCTTCCATAGAAAATCATGTTATAATTTGGATTATAAATCCATATTTAAATTTATTTTAAGTTAATTAATATCTTTATCTTGCATTAAAAGCATGAGAGATGCATGAAACTAGTCAATCTAGTCAACTGAAGAGATGTGGACTCAAAGACTAGTCAACCTCCACTTGAACTCAAATTGCATGAATTAGAAATTGTGTATTGAGTTGATAATGATATATTAACTTAAAAAAAATATATTTCATGTGGTAACTCCAAAATTAATTCATTTGATAGATTTTCAATGCCATTCTTTACTTGCTTGATTGACCAATTAGGCCTATTAGGCCAATTAGGCCTAATAGACTATCTTCTTGCATTTGGAATCCATTAAAAGTATAAAAAGATGCTATGAAACCTAAAAAATCAATTAAATATACTTATAAAAACTTTTATCATCACAAGATATGTGATTTTGATGAGAAAACACTCACCATTCAGTCAATAGGGTTAACTAGGCCTATTTTACTCTATTTTCCTACAAACTGGCCATTTTGATCAAGTTGGTTGAGATACTTCTGAGATAATTTATGACAAAATTAAAATTTTACTATGAATAAAAAGTTTTGGGATTTGATTTCCTCTGATTATATTTCATTAAAATGTCATATACTTCATTTTACATGCTTTTTCCTTAAGAAACATGATTTCTACCCTCATCTATAGAAATCCATGCATAAAATTGACATTAATGGAATAATATTTAAGTTTAATTGAATTTTTAAAATGTTTCAAGTTGATCCAAGATTATTTGATGTTAATAAAATCATTTTTTTGAAAAACTAGTTTTTTTGAGGGTTTAGGAGGGTTTTGAAGTTAAATCTTCAAAATGATGATTCATGAAGTGCAGACCTCTAAATCCAAAAATATTTAAATTTATGTATAAAAAATTACCCCTATAACATACTTAAAAATATTGGGTTCTCATGAAAAAGATACAAAAATTTACCACATGAAAAAATCTGCCTATGGGGTTTTGACTTCATTTTGGGCTACTTACACTCTTAACGAATGATCATAAATCACAACACCTAAAATAGTCTCAATTATTCATGAATTATAATTAAATATGGGTTATAAAATCATAATAAGATCATTTATCCAAACTCCACACGTGGTGAAAGATATGAGCATTTAAATAGAAGGCTTGGAATGGTGTCTAGAACTGAAAAAAATAAAAAATTCACCAAAATGAAAATAAATATTCACCTACTTCCCAATGCCTAAAAAAATAATTATGAGGTCTATAAAATTCTATCAAAACACTCTAAAATCACATTTTTCTTGAAAAGTCAAAAAAACCCCTTTTTGGCCTATATACCTATTTACTTGTAAAATTCTATATAAACATGGTTTGTTTAAAATTTATAGTTTTTAAACTTTTTAAAGGTTTTATTATGATGTAAAAACATCATTTCATTCTTTTTAAACTTTTACCTAGGCTTATAAACCTCTTTGGCACTCTAGAATATTGCCTGCTCCAATGGTGATCTCAAATGGACATGTTGAGGACTGTTACAAAATAGTATCTCCACTCATAAAATGGACATGAAATTTTACTCAAGTCATGATGACATTTTTTAGAAAATTTGAGGTCCTGCAACCACATGTAGCTCCTAGAAAGCTCAATTTTCTCTTAAAATTGATCCTTATACATGGATTGTCTGCATATTTGAATTTGACATTGTTCTTTTGAAATAAAGATTAACCATTTTACAATACATTTTTCACATATTTTTTCTTAGAATTTATTTTTTAATCTACAATTATCCAATTTAACCAGCTATAAAGGGCTAATGATTATATTTAGAAAAGTTTTGAATGATAGGGGTAGTAATTTGACCTTGACAGGTCAAATTATTGATAGTGTTATTGAGATATGTCAAGGATTAATTGATTTTGTCTCTTCATTAGTTCCATTCAAGGCCTCTTGTCTAGTCCTCCTATCCTAGATGTTCATCTTGACCTCACAATGTAACATTGATGTAAGAAGTTATAGATTGGGAAAGTGTATGTTTGGTTTATTGCCTGGTCTTAAGTGTCATCTACATAAGGTTGTATGTCATAAATATATCTGGTGTATCACCTCCATTATTTATATTTTATATTTCATTTTTTTCTCCCTTTTCAACCCCCCCAAAGTTAGTCTTAGTTGTAATCCTAAGTGGTGCATCAAGGGAGCTAGCCCTATCTAGAGACTCACCTCATTCCTTGGGCTACCCACAAGCCTAGAGGTGATTCCATTTTGCCACTTGGATGATTATATATTTGCATCTCCTAAAAGGGTACATATCCAAGTGATAATATTTTCCTTTCAATAAGATTGGATGAGCATGTGGGCATGCTATTTCGATCTCTTAGAGCCTTCCTTGATTCAACACAAAAGTGTCTTTAACCAGAAAATTGGTGAAGATTTCTCGTTAAGTTTACCAATCCTCATTAATGTGCATCATCACCTCATATTGATTTTATAGGAAGGTAGTAACTACTCCTTGAGACACTATAGCTTACTCTCCAATCTCATTGGCATCCCTAAATTGGTCTTGCTACCAATCTTCTCTGTATACCAAATTGCTATGAATTGGTATCATCTATCTTGCATTAGTGGTAGAGTTAAGACTATATGCATTAGTAGGCCTGTTGGGATTAGGATTCCATTGGCCTCTTCCTCTTCCATATTTTTGACCATACTTTTGGTGATAGGGGTAAGGATTCTGATAGGTACCTTGTTGTATATTAGCTTGCCTATTTTGAGCCTCTAACTTTGCTATTCAATCAATAGTATTTTCTACTTGCCTAGGAGCCATCGTAGTTATGGTATCAGCATTAGAGACTTGGGATACATCTGGGGTACTGGTATAAGTATGAGACAAATGAGGCATAAACACCTTGAGAGGCAATCTTCTAATTTGGATGAGACTATTCTCAGCTTTGACAACAAAATCATATACTTCAAAGAGAGTGTAATCTCACATAGATTAAAGCATGACAAAAATTTTAGTCCCAATGGTTTTCAAGTAGGTAGGGAACACAAAACTAGTAGGTCATCTCATGGGAGGAGGAAATCTATGCCAATTCTTCTAAAAACTTTCATTGAAGTCATGCATTGTTTCTTTGGGTCCCCTCTTTATCACATTAAGATGATGTATGAGAGAAGCATGGTCACTTTCATTTCCAATTCTAGAAGTCAACAACACTCCAAAATTATTACATTTTGTGATGCATCCACCTTCTAGAGTCTTATACCAATCAAGATGCTTCCCTTTAAGGAGCATGACAAGGAGTCTAATGGCAATGTTATCTCAAACAATATTGTGAAAATTACAAAAGTTAGAAACATATCTAATGTGCTCAATAGGTGTTATATGACTCTCACCATTGAATTTGGGCACACCTTTCATGGGATTAGGAGGAATGGCATCATATTCATGAAGTTGAATTGGATTATTAGTATTAAAGGTAGGGAAAGCATGAGGTCTAGCCATGTCTTATTATTCTTCAAGATCTTCAACTTCTTCAGCCTCTTCAACCTCTTCCTCCATAGCAAAATCTACTCATTCTTTAAAGGGTATTGTTGTCTCCAAATCTTTCACCCTAAAAGAGAGTGTTCAAGTCTCTTCTATATTTGGGTAATGTTGGAGCATTTCTAGGCATGTGGGTATGCTTATATAGGAATGAACCTCTAGATTTAATGGGCTAGCTCCCTGAATGTATCTCTACTAAACAACCTCCATCTAAACTAGTTTGATTTAAAGAAAAAGAGTTAGAAATTTTACAAAAATAAACCTACTCTAAGATTGGTGATGCACTAAGATTATCTTCCATGTGAATATCACATTCTAATTAAAAATACAACAAAATGCATAGACCATTTTCAAGTTCTAAGGGGTTCTAACAAAAATATTTTAGTATAGAGGTGAGATGTATAAAATGACACAAGGAAAATGAAATGAAAGGTCAAATTACACATTCCAAGAATAGTTATACACTTACAACAATTCAACACACTTGAACACACTTTATATGACCTATTAGACTAAAATTTTTTGCTCAAGAATGAAGGATAAAGGACAAAAGGATGGAAAATCATCACTTACTATCACTGTACATCACTTACATGCTCAGATAATTGTTTAGAACTAGAAAGATAAGACTTATACTAAAGCTTAAAGGTAAAATATAACACCAATCTAGTAGGGCTTTGCCATACCCTATGTTTTTTTTTACACTAGCCCATGGGCTATATTTATAGTAGAAAGGAAGAGAGAGGAGGCCTTTGGTTCCAAAAAGAGGAATCAATCTATTAGAAGTCTCCATCTTTAGCTGCAACCATCTTTATAAATGATGCTTGTTCAAGCCATTTGATTAATCTATGTCACTTCCAGTGGTTACATAGTTAGCTTGCTCTCTTAAAGATGCTTCCCTATTGGTTGCACTAGTAGAAGATATTTTACAATGGCATCAATATGGTTATGAAAAATGAGTTCACTTTTTGTGGATTTGTCTTGATACTAACAGCTTCTCACTAGCTCGTTGAGGTGTACAAAAATGTAGGGAAGAGTCCTTTTCATTATGTTGGCCTTGAAGAGGTGTCATTTAGAGTCTATGTGCATGTTTTCATGGAATTTTTCATAATTTTGGCTCCATGTGTATGTCCACAAAAATCTTTTGAAATCTCACCCCAACTCAATCTTAGTTGAATGTTCAAATCCTACAAGGCCCCTCAACCAATTTTTCCTTTGATTGGCCACTAAAAAATGACTCAGATCTTGATCTGATTAATGGTGAGATGAACCCTCTAATCTACTTTGGTAGATGAATAATGTGAGCCCTTGGATCTTTGATCATTTGAGTGAGTACCATTGATCTACCTGAGACCCACTATTTAAACACCAATGGCTATTTCATCATCTTGAAGTTGATGTCCATCATCATTCTACTGGGACCATTCCTTTGGGAAATTTTCCTAGACAATTTCCCTGTGGACCCTTTTCTTTTTGACCTTCAAAAATCTTGAACATGCTCTTTGACAATCTTGAAATGTCCCTTCAAAAATATTGAACTAGACACTTTCTTGAGAAAATACCCTTGAGACATTTTGCAAGTGTCCCTTCAAGATTTTTGTAAAGGACCTTTTAGACTTTTTGAGAGACCACCAATTCCTTCAAAAAAATGTAAGAGCTAATTATTTTAGAAAGATTGTTTCAGATAAAATGTTTGAAACAATTCCTTCAAAAAAAATTAAAAGAATCAATTCCTGAGAAAAGACCCTTTAGAAATATTAAAAATGTCCCTTTGTAAGATAAAGAAGCATCCCTTTGCTTGAGAAATGATCCTTCAAACTTTTTAAAAGTATCCCTTCATACTTTTTGAAAGTGTCCCTTCACAAGAGAAAATACCCTTCAGCAAAATTGAAAATGTCCCTTCAAAAATAATGCAAAGGACACTTCCATGAGAAAAAGACCTTTCAAAAATATTATTTTGGATAAAATGTCTGAAATGATTCCTTTAGAAAAGTTAAAAGAGCCAATTCCTTTAGAAAACTTGCAAAGAAATAATTCTTGAGAAAAGACCCTTCAGATATATTGAAAATGTACCCTTTGGACTTTTTGCAAAGGATACTTCCATGATAAAAAGACCCTTCAAATATATTGAAAATGTACCCTTTGGAATTTTTGCAAAGGACACTTCCATGATAAAAAGACCCTTTAGACTTTTTATAAGTGACCCTTTAGAAATCTTGAAGTGGACCAATTCCTTTAGACTATTTATTTTAGACAAAAAGTCTGAAATAATTCCTTTGAGACATGAACAAAAAACTTGAAGCAAAACCTTGCCAAAAGAAATAACATGTGTGCAAAAAGACCAAAATAACACTTACAAAAAGACCAAACAAAGGCTTCCAAAGGAAAAAAAACACTTGACACTTTGTTGAGGGTATAAAAAAATTAAGAATGTTGCACTTAGCCAAAATGAAAGATGCAAAACTTAGATGTGAAAATTGGCTAATAGGTATATTAAGTTTATGGATACTAAATTATAAGAGTAATTTCAGATTGAATGGGTGGGTTAATAATATTGGATGTTCTAGAAGAGGATGACCTAGTGAAGACCATGAATTATGGGGGAAATTTTATAACAAAAAAATGGTTTGGAACTAAATTTAACTTGGAGTTACTAAATGGTGAGTAAAACACTAGTTTGTAGTTGGTGTTTGTCAAGACCAACATTCACCTTGACAAGTTATCTTAAAGATAATGTGTCCCATTAGGTGTGTCAGACCTATTGTCACCAAATCTTGCATCCTAAAAGAGGGTGTTCAAGTCTCTTCTAGATTTGGTCAACATGGAAACATTTCCAAGTATGTGGGTGTACCTATATTGGAAATGGGACTCTAGATTGAAGGGTTAGCTCCCTGTATATATCATGCAATTTTCATTAGTTAAACTACTACTTATAGGGAAAAGAGTTAGAGAATGCATAAATGAAACATAATCTAAAGGAGGTGATTCACCAAACATGTCTTCCACATGACCATCATATTTAAACCATGATGAAACAAAGCATAGAAACTAGTATCTAAGTCTTAATGGGTTTTAACATGAACATTTCAATATAAAGGTGAGATATGAGAAACAACACAAGGAAAATGTACCAAAGGGTAGATTGTACACTCTAAGGACAATTGCATACTTGAAATGCTTTACACACTAGACTACACTCTATATGACCTATTAGACTAGGAGCTCTTACTCAAACATGAAAGGATAAGGGAAGGAAGGATAGATAATATTCACTTCTCATCACCATACATCACTTGTAGAGTTAGACAATTGTTCAAAACTCAAAAATAGACTTTCATTAATGTTCAAATGTAAAATATGACAAAGGACAAAATGGCAATGGATTATAGCATTTAAGAGAGAGAAGTGGGAAAAGGAAAGTCCTAAGGGGAATCAAATGAGTTCAACCTCATTTGAACCATCGTTATAACTACCTCTACCAATATGCTTCTTTGGAACTTCTTGATTGATCTAGGTCATCTCAAGAAGTTATAACAGTATGTTATTCCTTCATTCATGCTCTATATGGTTAAAACAATAGGATCAAGTGGTTTTGAGATATGTTCTGACATTAATGTAGTTAGAACAATCAAATCCATCTATTATAAATTTGTCTTGGTGCTAACTACTCCAAAATATTTTATCATGGCATGTACAGTTGATGGAAGGGTCCCTTTCATGTAGTTGGTCTTAAAGATGAAACCATTGGAGTCTACATGTATTACTTCATGGATTATTTTGAAATTTTGTCAATTGTTCAAATTGGATCATGCTCAAACTTGTCTTCATGCTCATGGGTCCACTATAAATGCAAAGCCAATCTTAGACTTTTGGTTTTCCTATAGTCATTACATTGTTGTATTCTACTTGATGCTTGGTTCCTATTAAGTCCACATAGATATATATATATATATATATATTAAATTGATGTATTCTACTTGATGCTTGGTTCCTATTAAGTCCACATAGATATATATATATATATATATGTATGTATATATATATATATGTATGTATATATATATATATGTATGTGTATATATATATATATATATATATATATATATATATATATATATATATATATACATACATATATATATATATATATATATACATACATACATATACATATATAGGTATTTTAAATTCTAAACTACTGAAATCACAAATTTATAGATGTATGGACCATTTTTTTAAGAATGGCGAACACAATCACTAGATGATGCTTTAACCTTTAAAATATGGATGCTATATGTAATAAATATACAAACTAGAGGTTTGTATTGATCTTTAATGGCATCCATATATGTTCTTGATCACCTAGCTACATCATTGTTTCTAATTCATGGTGTTTGATCGAGATCTAATGGTAGCATGTTCCATTTGAAAATATTTCCCTAGTTTGACCTTGGTCATGTGTTTGATCTCCATGAAGTCCCTTAGCTTTTTAAACTTTAATTTCATTGGTCATCGATACCTGACCCAACCTATTAACATTTTAAGTCATCTCACATAGTTCATGCTACTTGGTATGAGTAACCATGAGTTATTGATCTTACCCTTGACTTACCAACTCTATCCAAGCTTATGCCACATGGCATCCCCATGTTTGATTTCAAGATCCACTGTCAATCTACTAGCCTCATGTGATTATGTCATATGTCAATCTCTTGAGCTCCTTGAATATTTAACTCATATCATATTGTTGGATCAAGATGTATGATGAAAAATGGACCATTAGATATGATGCAACCCATTATTTGAAAACTAGCAGATTTTTCATAAGCTTAAAATTGATTTCCATGCTATCATCAAATGATATTCACGCGACTATCATTGCCATTCATGTGAGCATCAAATTTAATATGAAAAGGTTTTGTTTTGCTTAGGCTTAAAATTAGTGTTAGCACAAATGTCTTATGTTGTAGGTCCATATTTAGAAGCTTATAACTTGAGCCATAAATCTCATGTGGAATTGAAACTTTTAGAGCATGTTCCTAGCATGAAGAACTACCTGGTGCTACAATCCTTTGGCTCATAGGGGCTTCCTAAGTGAAGATAAAAAAATGCAGAAAAGATTTGGTTACCTTGTTTGTTCCTAGATGATGTCTTGATGATGGTCTAGGTTCACAAAGCTTGTTCTTGAGATATTTATTGATCTTTGAAAGATCAAATGAATTCCTTGAGGCATAAGAAAACTTGTTTTATGATCTAACTATATTTATCACCGTGAAGACCTTACACTTGAATATATGACCATAAAATGACCCTTAAGACACCAAATGACACAAGGAATAAATTAGACTATGATCAAAGATATAATGTCATATGAAATATCATCAATTGAAATACAATCATGCCCTATGATATTATAAAATTCCCTTATACTAGATTTTGATTATAGGGGGTTGAACCATTTTAGCTTATGGTAAAAATGGTTAACATAGAGCCTAGATTGAAGTTAATTAAAATTGAGTAGTCATGGTGATATTATAAAATATCAAGGTTATGAAAATTATCTATTTTTATATCATCATCATCAATAGGGTATTGAGCTTCCATAGGTAGCCTATAACCACTTTAAAGAAGTTGCCTTGTGGAACGAAAGATGGTTATTAGGTTATAAGGACAAAGACTATTTTCAAAGGATGAATAAGGGTTTCAAAATCTTAGGGAGAATTAAATGAGTTAAAATACACACATATCAGGTATGAGTGCAACCTATAATACCTTCATGCTCAAAAAGAACAACTTAAATCCATATTAGTACTAGGAAAGGGTTAATGGTGCATGATGTCCTAGAGTGGACAAGTAAATTGGTTAATATAATGAAGTGATATAGGAAGTCTCAAATGAATTTATATATATTTAAGTGATAATTATGATAATAATCCTCATGTTGAGCCCAATTATGGAGTCACAGTTTGTATAATGAAGAAATTTGACCACCAACTTGTGTATTAAAGGAGATATGAACAAAGAAGTGGGTGATGGTGTCATTTGGCCATGGTGAATGTTGTTTAAGTATAGGTTAGAGATGATAAGAGTGATAATGATGTTTTTGAGACATCATGACCATCATTGAGGTTGGATACATAAGTAGATGGTAGCTCACACACTAACCTTACACATAGTCAATGTTGCAAAAATCTGCCTTGAAGTTTCTAGTGTTTAAAGGTTCTAAAGAGGTCATCTACCTCCAAAATTTGGTACATATTGTAATTACAACCTAAAATAAATACTCATGTCTTCATATTTTTTAGGAAAATAGGGAAGATAACCTAAATTTTGTCTCATAGGTAGGGCACTTTTAGGCAAACTAAACTGTAGACTATGGTGAGAAGATGATCAAAAGGAGTGTTGATAGGTCTTGGAAACACTATGTGACTCCTTGATATGGTGTATTAAGGTTAATTTAGATTTAAAATATGTGAATAAATTATTTTAATATTGAGAAACCACATAGAAGTGGTGGTGAGTAGTTATTTGCAAACTAAGCCTACTAAGCCTTGACTAGGCCTAATGGCTAAAACGGGGTATAATACAACTTATAGGACCAAATGAGATTTAAAAATAATTATAAGACCTTAATATGGATCTATAAGGTGAATTTAAGAATTTATTTATTAGATAAGGTCATAAAAAAATCCATTTCTTGGCTCAAGAGCATAACAGGATGCACAAAATGCCTTAAAGGGCTTGATAGGCTAAGTTTGGAAGCTCAAAATAACATGGATTATTATCATGGGAAATAAAAGAGATTGGATATTTTGGATAGGGTCTTTAATTTTTTTTTTCATAGTTTGGATGTCAAAACTTTATAAATAATCCTTAAGGGGTAAAAATACCTAAAACCCCAATTTAGACTAGTTTGCAAGGTTTGAATTAGAAAATACCTATAATGACATGAAATGATCATGAAAAATACCAAAAATTGTATTATAATCTTATAGGGTCCTCCACATACATTTTTTAGTAACTTCACTTGTATGGAATAGTATAAAACTATACTTTTTCATGTTTTTGAGATAAAACAAGGGTTCTAGAGATTGTAAAAAGATGCCAATAAATGTGGGAGGCATCTTGAGAATTTTTTTACCTGTAAAAGATAAAAAATAATATAAATCATTTATAGATTCCCCAAATGTTCAATCCTTTTAGGCCAGTCAAAAAATGCTCTAAGAAGGCAAGCTTGCCAATGGCCATTTCAATGTTCTTGTACCTCCACAATGTTTGAGACCACCAAAATTGAGATGAACTTTTATATCATAATTAAAGTGAATAAAATGGTTTTGGATATTTTCACATGTGTGATGGGTCTCAGGATCAAGATTTTCACCTTCTAGGCCTAGGAGGGCTAATTAGGCCTAATTTGGCTGAAAATGTGCTAAAAATGATATCTACATTTGGAGTTTGGCCACCAAATTTTGTGTTGAGATGAAAGGGGATATATGGTATACAAAATTTTTCTTATATTCTCATTTTCATCTCCATATTCTCTTAGACAAGGAGATTTTCTTAAAAAAGACTACAAGGAATTCATAGGAAATGCATGGTTTTGGTGTAGAACCAAGTCTGTTTGAGTGATTGATACATAAAATTGACTTGTTATAGGTATATTATAATATTTATTAGTCATAAATGGAGGGAATGAGTATAATTGAAGCAAAATTTAAGGAAAAAAACTTTTGCCTTCTATGCCTTGTGGGAAAACAGAGATTTGAGGAGATAAGGATTAAATCAAGGCATATAAATTGTCATGAGGTCGTATAAATTTTTTTAATGAGATTATACACCAAATTTAAGATTTTTAAAAGTCATATAAGGTTTTAAAATTAATAATAACATGTTTCAAAAAGTCTCCAAGCTCAAATAGGACTCTCCTTCCTTCCTACACCCCATTTGAAGACAAAGTCATAAAGAAGGTTGAAAAAGTCTCATAAAAACATGTGCCAAGAGTTGAAAAATAATTCATGAGAATAAATAAGGGTTAAACCAAATATTTTAATGGAATTGAAGTCATAAATACATGGAGGAAGACTCATTCACCAAGAAAACATGAAAGCGAATATCTAGGGGTTGAAGAAAGAATCTAAGCATTCTCCAAGTGGTGTAATCTTGAATAAACATTATGAAAAAGTTATAAATTCCCTAAAACATTTTAAACTTTTTTTTCTATTCCACCCTATGGAGGAATAATATTTTAAAGGATAGAGAATTCTACGTAGCACTAAAGGAAGAGTTTAGACCAAGTTTAAAGTTCCCTATTTTGGGGTTGCTTTGTCTCCAAGCATTTTTTTTGCTATATGAAATCATTTTTCATAATTTAACAAGTAATATTTTGATTTTGGTTGTGTCTAGAGGCTGAAAAAAATTGTATTCACCTTTTGAGAGAAATAAGAAGCTTTATTCCTCCATTTTCAAACTTTTTGAGTGAAGTGTATGTGGTTTGCCATTGATATAATCTAGTAAAGCACTTGTTTTCCTATGTTATTATCTATTTATTGTACCTTAATGAGATATATATTATTTTTATAGGTAATTTTTAGTGTCTAAACAATATTAAGTTAAAGCATTGGATGTGAGTTCAGTCCTTCTTTGCATAAACTAAGTTTGTCAAATCCTTGTGAAATATTTTTGTAGAAATCATTCTTGAGTGTAGAGAATGTGTGAAAGTTTATATATTTCATAAGAGTGTTTTTTCAGAATAATTGGTCACAAAACATTGGTGTATCACCTTTTATTTCCATTTTTCCTTTTAGTTTCATTATCAACAGTGTCTTTTTCACCCTTTTCATTGCCAAAATCAATAGATAGTAGGTTAAAAGTAAGTTAGTAGTAAGATAAACAAGGGAAATGACCATATATAGAGATTATATACATTATAAATTCACCCAAACTTAGGAGAGATTCCATGTTTCAATAGGAGTGAGGAATAATACACTTTCTCTCAAGGGCACACACCTGATTGACAATAATTTTTGGCATGCTCGGTGGGACCCATTATCCTTAGCATAGATGAAGTTTAGAGCTAAGGATATGTACTTGAAACAAAAAAGTACATTCATTATCATTATATGCTAAAGATTTCTTCAAGTTGTAGAGTTCATAGCAGCATTTAGGTAATACTTTCATGCCAAAGGTTACCACAATATCATCTAGTAAAGGTATTCCTCTTGAGTTCATTTATTTTCCTCTTAATTAATATAAAAGAGTAAGGTTTAATAGGACAAAACCTTATCTTAAAAATTTATATTTGTCTCGTGGTCATCCTATTGTCCTAAATAGTGTAATCCCCACTATCTAGATGGCCATTAGAAAGCAAGTGTTTATTCCATTCAATATAGGTAGTCCATTAAATTTATCCTATTTTGATGACATTCTTACATATTATCTCTTAATATTATCCCATTTTTCTCAGTAGAAGATCAAACAACTCCTATTGAGCACATTAAGGATGTTTATAACCTATATTTAGTCCATAATGTTATTTAGGAGAACATGGCTATTAGACTACTTGATACTTCCTTCAAAGGGAAAGCATTATAGTGGTATATAAACCTCCCACTAAATTACATTTCTTCTTAGGATGACTTAATTTCAGCCTTAGTCAAATAATTGAGAACAAATCTTATTACCTATCCTTAGTTGAACATCTAACTACCATAAAGAGACATCCTCATGAGTTCACGACTGATTTCAACCTTAGATTCTAAAAAACATGGATCAAGATACCTATGTTGATTAGGCCATCCCTATAATATGCCTTCTCATACTATCTAAGAGCCCTTAATTATAACATTAGTGTGATGATACAATCAATAAGGTGGTAGTACTTTTCTAGATGCTTATGAGATTGTAATAAAAGTAGAGAATAGTCTGATAAAAGCTCATAAGCTTTTTCCAAGGCATCTAATACCTATATTCCCACAATTATAGTCTATACCATCCCCTCAAGCTCCTCAAGTTCCATCATTATCTCCTATTGCATCTCCTCAAGCTAAAGTTGTAGCCCCTTCTATTTAAGTTAGTGATCTTTGAGAACTAAAAGGTTTATTTTATTCTTTTAGAAATGAAATAATACAATTTAAAAGGTAGTAATATCAGGAAAATAGGCCTTATCAACAACCAAGTCATCCCATCTATCATCCCTTTAGAGATTGAAGGCCTCCTTATCAAGGATTTAAATAAAATAGACAATTATATGAATCTCAAGGAGCCATAACTCAAGCTAAACCATATGTATATATTAATCCTAATGAACCTTCCACTTTAAAAGCTATTTTTCCTACACCACCTCAAAATAAATTGATGAAAGACTTAGGTTGGTATCCCTCCGATCTTAATGATGTTCAAAACCAAGCCTTGGTGTCACAAAACATGACTATGCCACAAATGACACAAGAAGGTTTCTCTCTTCAAGGATATAAATACAAATAAATAGGTTTTATACCATAAGGAGAGGTTCAAAAATTTAAAGGGTATCCTAATTCCAATAATGTAAATTGGAAAATGGAGGATCATATGGCTTTCAATTAGGGTGGTGAGACTAGCACTTCAAATATCCAAGTTACAACTACTAATAGAGATAAAATAAGATCTATTTATTAGGCTCAAGATGCAATTAATACTTTAAGCACTCCTAATATTGTTTCTAAAGGTACCAAAGATCATCTTGTTACCCCAAAAACTCAAAAAAATCAAATTATAGAAGCTGGAAAGGTTCATCAATTTCCTTTAGTTCATGAGTAATCAGTGGTTCAAAAGGTATAGCCAAAGGTTAGTGGGAATAAATTTAGTATAGTGGATCAAATTAAGAAGTTTAACATCAACATAAGTATGTGGAATTCCCTATAGTCTAAGACAAAAAGACATACTCATTCAAGAATTATCAGCTCTCAAGTTGACTCAAAAACTGGTTGGGAAAGAAGGTTTTATCTTAACTAATTCAGACCATCCAATTAATAAAAAAGTATAGTAGTTAAATAAGATGTTAAATGTGGAAAAAAATAAGTTAAAATCAAATAAAACTCCTCCTTTATATCTCTCATTGATAGTTGGTGACACTTTAGTTCATAATTGCATGGTGGATAGTGGAGCTAGTAGTGCTATTATGCCTAAGCAAATTTCAGATAAGCTTGGTCTAATTTATGATCCAAATTTTAAAAGATTATTTAAAATATATGGGTCACAACTAATTCACTAGGAATTATTAATAATTTGAATTTGACACTACATGCTTATCTAAATGTTACCATTCAGTAAGATGTGGTTGTGGTGGACTTGCCTCCGTACTTTGTCATGTGTCTTTTAAGAGACTTCATATCAAATATTAGGGGATAATAGTCATCTAATTGGGAATATTTAATTTTAAAAACTAGTTATGGTACTAAGGTATCAATTCATTTTGAACCCATTTCATGTTTCCATTGAGATCCATATAGGCCAAGTATTGTAAACACTAACTGTGTCATCTCGGATGAGGTGCTAGAAACTAGTGGAGTGGAAACTGATTCACCTTTAGATGGAGTTCTATATTTTTTACTTAATGAATGGGCCTCTAATTTACATGAGCATGATACTTATATTTTAATTAAGGATGAGGTGATGAACTAATTCTAACCATGGTGAAGGATGATGAATCTAGTTAAGGTCTATGGTAGTTGTGATTTGATGGATCAAGTAAAAATCATGGTACTTGGGCTGGAATGATGTCTATTTATCCAAAAAATCAAAGGTATTTCTCTTTAATTAAGTTTTTATTTTTTTTATTTAAATCATGTTATAGAGTATGAGGTACTAGTTCATGGTTTGCAGTGGGATAAGAAGATGAAAATAAACACCTTACAAGTTTTTAGTGATAGTGAACTTATATTTCACCAAGTACAAGGTGTTAATGTATGAAAAAACACATTGGTTATATCTTATAAGCATAGGGTGTGGGATTTACTTTAGGATTTTTAGTGTTTTAACATTTAGGCAA
The DNA here is from genome assembly GCA_037957365.1 of Torreya grandis. Lineage (NCBI taxonomy): Eukaryota > Viridiplantae > Streptophyta > Pinopsida > Cupressales > Taxaceae > Torreya > Torreya grandis. Next base: position 1,321,257 of record JARHVA010002350.1, read on the forward strand.
TACCAAGAAGATAACAAACATGCATATAGGTTAGCTTCTATAAGAGCTCAATTTAGTACCCCAATTGATATTAAAAATGATAAAATTTAGTAACATATTAAGGTGGTTTTAGGTCTTCCATTCTGAATAACCATGATAATTGGTAGGTATTTGAGGATGACAATCATATTATGTGGTTCTTATAAGAAGAGGTTGAGTTATCCTCTAAGAACTAGTCAAAGCACTTGCAGTAGTATGGTGATCAGATTGTGTAGCTAAAAACTAATAATTTACCCAAATGATTGTTCACACTTGAGAACATATTTAGTAGTGATGATGAATTGAGGAAATAGAAGTCATCTTTGTCAACTAAAGAAGAACATTATGACAATGTGGAGATTTGTAGTTGGTAAGAATTTTAAGTTAGGTAAGGTGTGCACTCCTTCAAAAAAGGAAGATTTCATTGAATATGTAAAAGTTTTTATGATCTATTTTCATGGAGATATAGTGATATAAAACTATTTGACCCAAATACAGTTGAACACACCATTGAGCTAGAGGATGAAACCAAACCAATGAGACAAAGGTAAAGGCCTATCAATCCAAAACTTGAGCCTTTGATGAGATCTAAGATTCATAATATCATAGAGTCAACCATTATATTCCAAATCAAGAACTCAACTTGGGTATCAAACCTTGTTTAAATATGGAATAAGAATGGTGAGATTAGACATGTGTTGATTTTTGGGATTTGAACAAGGCTTCCCTTAAAGATCACTATCCATTGCCATCCATGGATCGAATTTTGTATTTGGTTGTAGGTTTAGAGAGTTTTTATTTATTGAATGGATATAGTGGCTATAATTATATCTTGGTTAAGGAATGTGACCAATTCAAAACAGCCTTCACTATAAAGTGGGGTACCTTTGCATATAGAAGGATACCTTTCAATTTATCTAATGTTGGAGTAACCTTTTAGAAGGATATGGATATGGAATTACAAGGTCTTATTAATAGGATTACACTTGTATATTTGGATTAAATAACCATGTTTTAAAATAATACAAGTGAGCACATGGTCCACCTCAAACAAGTATTTGAAAGGTGTAGACAATTTGGGGTGTCTCTTAACCCCAAAAAGTGTGTCTTCTTGGTTCATTAAGTCAGGATTCTTATGCATGTGGTTTCAAAGTATGGATTAAGTATAGATTATAAAATAATATATTCAATTCTTTCACTTTATTTACCTAATCACAAAAATTCCTTGCACAGTTTCTTAGGAAAAATTAATTCTATAAGAAGATATATTTCAGATTTTGCCACTTTAGCTAAGCCACTCACAATAAATCCATAGATATCTAAATAAGAATCAAAGTTTTAAGTGTTATAAGGAATGAGTAGTTTTGAATATATAAATAAATCCATAGATAGTGATCTTACACTCATAAATATAGATTTCACAAAATACTTCATCTTGTACACTTATGCTAATCTGGACACCATTTCAGGTATTCTTATACAACAAAATCATGAGGCCTTGGAGTATCCAATAGAATTATTTAGTTAAGGCTTGGAGGAGTATGAAACAAGGAATTATTTTATTTAAAAACATGTATTTTAAATAATACTATCTCTCAATAAGTTTAGATACTTGTAGTCTAACAACAAAATATACCTAATGGTTTCCCATCCAAGTATCAAGGATTTCTTTTTGAATAAATAAATAAATGAGAAGAGCTCTAGTTGGATAAAAAATGTAATAGAGTATGAATTGTAAATCAAGGTCACAAAGTTTATTAGAGGTAAAGGAATTTTTTATCACTTAACCCAAGACTTTAAATATGACAATGAAGTGGTTTTAATGTCAAATGATGAAGAAGTTGCAACTAATCATACCTCATCTTCCATCTAGTTTCATGACTTGGTAATATATCTCTAATATGGCCAATATCATTCTCATTTAAGTGCTTCAAAAATAAAATATTTTAGATTGAAATACATTCCATTTCTTCTTGTTTTTGGTGTTATTTTCAAGAAAGATATCAATGGCATGTTGTTAAGGTATATAGAGCCAAGCCAAACACAAAGATTGTTTGAAGAGTTCCATGATGGACATGGTGGGGGACATTTCTCAAAAAAGACTACAACCCTTAAGATTATGGGAGGGAAATTCAAACTTTTATCCTTACTTCTCCAACCAATTTTGGTGGACCAACCCTTTATCAAATGGGGATTGGAATTTACTAGTCTCATCAATCCTCCTTCAAGATTAGGTCATAAGTGGATAATTACTACTATAGATTACTTCACAAGATGGAAAAAAGTAGTAGCATTAAAAGAAGTGAACAAATATAATGTTCTATATTTTTATGAAGTTTTGATTAATAGATTTGGAGTTCTTTCAACCATCATTTTTGATAATGTCATGGTATTTATGGGAACTAGGATCAACCAATGGGATATTCAACATGGTGTCTATCTCATCACTTCATCAAAATACTATCCACAAGACAATGGACTTGTTGAGTCAATAAATAAGAACCTACCAAATATCATAAGGACTATTGAAGATAATTAGAGGTCATGGAATTTAAAGTTGAAGTCATCTCTATGGGGTAACAATATCACATACAAAAGATCAATAGCCAACTCTCCATATAAGCTAGTTTATGGTAATGAAGCAAGGTTACCCAATTATCTGGAGTTTTTTGATTTAGAAATAATGAATCAGCTTGAGTTGATGGAGAATGAACCAATGGAGATCAGGTATGTTAATTTTATGAAGCTAGAAGAGATTAGAAATTAGTCCATGCTATCCATGGAAATTAACCAAGCACAAGTGAAGAGACCCTTTGACAAAAGAGCTTCTTCATGGAGTTTCAAAGAAGGAGAAATGATTCTCAAGTGGGATGAGGAAAAATATAAACCAATAATACATCCTAAATTTTACTCCCTTTGGATTGGCCCATACATAATCTCCAGCTACAAATCCCACAATGTCTTCCAACTTACAAAGATAGATGGTGAGCAGCTTCCAATCCTAGTTAATGGGATACATATAAAACACTGATATTGAGAATTAATTTCCTTGTAAATATTTATTTTGTTTATTTTACTCTAAGTGATATCATAGCACATTAGTTTGTTTATGTTTGTCTCAAATAAGTGCTTTATTTGCACATTTGCTTTGTTAGTTAGTTTCCCTTATTTTGTATGTTTCCTTCCTTGTTTTGGAGGAAGAAGTGTTCTTATTTCAATTTAAAGTCTCCTTGTAGTCATGAATAATATTTGTCACTATTTTATGAGTGTAAAATTAATGTAAATTTTTTGATTCTCAATCATAGTAGGCATGCTTCCCAGTCGAGTCACCAAAATGTTAACAATTTTGACCTCACAGGTCAAGTTATCACCCCTATCATTAGAAACTTTGTACGTCATGCAAATTTGTCTTTTTGGTTAGTATCTAGTCTTGAAAATTCCTTAAATTGATCATTATTAACCATAATTAGTAGGTATCAATGTTTATTAGGTGAGTTAAGGTCTTGTCCTTCATTTGTCTTATGATTATCTTGTCATTTTTTGGCCTTTCTAAGCCATTTTTAGTGGTAAGAAGAGTATTAAGTGTCATTATAAGTGTCATGGAATGTTTCAAGGTCATTATATTCCTAAAATATTAATCATCAATTTTATCACATTTTGGACTAACTTCATGACTCATTTCCATGCAATTCTAACCATTTTATGCCCATCAGAGAAAATTTTGTAAGGTTTTAAGGGTATCTAATTAGGAAAAAGATTAATTTCATCTTAATTATACTTATTAGACATTTTAAATTCTTAGTAACACATTTTATAGCTTTTTAATTAGACCTCCTTAGTGAATTTCACCTTTTTAGTGCAAAAAACATGCCTTTTAAGGCATTCATATTGATTTTTAGAGGATTTTCATGATAAAATCATCCCATAGGCTTCATTAGGTCCTCAAAGGGTCATATCAATTATTTTTAGGAAGTTTTAGGTGAAAAAATGGTAAAAACTAGCTTTGTTCCTATATTAACCTTCTTGGTAGCTCTAGAAGGGTAGTTTTCAAATGTTGGGGATGAAAAGAGGAGAGAGAGTTAGGATCTAAAAATTTGGAAATTATTAGGGGTCTTAGTAATATTGAAATTATTTTCATTATTTTGTGTATTGGTGGCCTCATCTTTATGAACAATTATTATGAGTGATAGTAGGCCACTATAGCCTATGCATCCAAGAGGGGTATGTTCTTGGACCTATTTCTTGATCTCAAAAATTGATAAATCATGAGTCTCCTTTTCATATTGGTTTCATTTTATAAATCCTTATAGGAAGGTATTTATAACATAAGACCATGTTTCTTTCACAATCTTCATGAATGGTCTTTTAGGTCAATTTTGAAGCAAAATATGAGTTTTCAAGTTAATTTTCTCATCTTAGTATTTACTTAATTAAATATATAACTCATGACACACATTTTTCATCTAATTAAGGGTTCACAGGTCTCCATTTTGAGAATATCTCCTTTGAGAGGGTTTAAGCTGAGCTGGTCTCTTCAACAAGGTACAAATGCATTTAATGAGCTTAATTTTAGTTTTCAATAGGTTATGAGGTGATGTGAGATAACCTAAACTACTTAAAAACATTATATTAGAGAGAAATGTGACTCTAGATACTCTATCAAGACAAATTTATCAGTGTAAATCCTTGAATAGGGTTAAAAGAATACTAAAATGCCATTTATAGGCCACCCATAGGAGACTTAGCACATTAAATGAATTTTTGAATTGGTTTGCACTTATTTTAAGGTTGTAAATATCCATTTAGATAATTTTAAGAAGTATATATATATATATATATATATATATATATATATATATATATGATTGAAGGCCCATTCAAGGTACACACTACCCATATATCATACTCATTATCTTGCATCTTACAATTACACCTATATGTGTGCCTCATCAAAGTTTGAAAGGGTTACATAGTGTTATTCAAACATGTTTAAGACCTTCCATTAATGTCCTAAAATTATTAAGGTACCATAAAAAACATGGTGAAGATATCAAGAAGCACTAGGCTTGAGGAGCCATGTTCATGTTGAAGAATTGAGCTTTAGGGACAAGTTTCCCTAAAATCTCCAAAATAAGGCCTTGGTCACTTTTTAGGCTATCATATAATAGTGAAACATGGAGTTTGGATGAATCTAAATGATCATATCATGTATTCGTCATGTAGTAAAAATTCCTTAACCAAATAAAGTAGTTGTTTGACTCCAATAAGTGATGGAAATGATATCTCCATTCTAGACAATCCTTCTCTATAGGTTTTCAGTGATATCTACAGTAGTTTGAGTCTCTAATGCCATGACAAGTGATTCAAGACATCATGGAGACATGGTCCACATAAAAATGGCTTATTTTGTAGGAATATGAACTAGTGGCTCAAATAACACATTTAAAAGAGTTGGAATACAAGGTTTTTACCTACATGACAACCTATAGGACCCCTTTTTGGTGTAAAAGGTACACCTACTAGTTACTAGATGGATTAGTTGGTTTCATAGTCTCATAAAGTAATCAAGAGAGAACAACAACTTATTTATTTGAAAGGTTTCTAGAAACATGGAGAGAAATTAGTTTGAAAGATCAAGAGAGGATTAACAAATCCAAGTACTATGCTATAGTCAAGTCACTCATAGAGGTAAGCACCTACAGTGACAAGGGAAATCAAGAACCTATAGTCAAACTACCTACAAGTATTGATGATTACCTATTAATATTTACACGATCAGGTTGACTCCAAGTGAGTTATATTATTGGTTGGGAATGAATGACATCAAATTAAAGTCTATTTAAATTAGTTCTTATAATGGAGACCAATCCTAATTTTAGTCCATACACTACCTATAAAACACCATGTATAGTCTTGTGTCAAGAAGCCAAGTCTTGTGGTAATGCATGGAAAGGTTTGGGAGTCTTGATGGGAGATTCATCTTGAGTGAGAATATAGAATATCCTAACATGAACCAAAGGTGAACTCAAAGGGCAAGGCAAAGGATTTAGACTCTCATACCTATAGCCATAAGAGGATGATCTCAAGGTATGGTAAAAAAAAGCCTTGATGTCAAGTCATAGTGGATGAAAGATGTTTTCAAGTTGATTAAAACAAGAAACAAGCTTAAAGATACATCATGAACCCTTGTAAAAGCCTCAAAATTCTCAAATCATGTTGATTTTTTCCACAGTCCATATAATGGGGTATGAAATCTCAAACATCTTGAAGGTTGATTAAGTAGAGGATGAAGTCATGTTTCTAGGGCATAGAGTGAATTTAATTAAATTTGAGTAGTCCTAGTGATATTATAAAATATAAAGGTTATGAAAAGTATTTATTTTTATATCATCATCATCTATAGGGTAATGAGCTTCCATAGGTAGCCTACAATAACCTTAGCACTTTAAAGAAGTTACCTTGTGAAATGGAATATGTTTATTAATTTTTAAGGACTAGGACTATTTTTAAAGGATGAATATATATTTATAAAGCTTAGGGAGATTTAAATTAGTTAAAATACACAAATATTAGGTATGAGTGCAACCCATAAAACCTTCATGCTCAAAATGAGAATCCTACAACCATGTTAGTGTTAGTAAAAGGTTAATGGTGCAAGATGTCCTAGAGTGGAAAAGTAACTTGGTCAATATAATGAAGTGATCAAAGAAGTCTCAGTTTAAGGTATATGCATTTAATTTCTAGCGATTACAATCATCCTCATGTTGAGCTCAATTCTGGAGTCACAATATATATAATGAAGAAATTTGACCATCAACTTGTGCAGCAAAGGAGATATGAACAAAGAAGTGGGTGATGGTGTCATTTGGCCATGGTGAATGTTTTTTAAGTATGGGTGGGAGGTGATAAGAGTGTCAATGATTTTTTTGAGACATCATTACCATCATTAAGGTTGGATACACAAGCAAATGGCATCTCACACACCAACCTTACATATAGTCAATGTTGCAAAAGTTTGTCTTGAAGTTTCTAGTGTTCGAAGGTGCTAGAGAGGTCATCTACCTCCAAAATTAGGCACATATTATCCTTGTGACATAAAATAACTCCTAAAGTATTTAGTTTTTTTATTGAAAATAAGAAAGATATCCTTTGTTTTATCTTAGAGGTAGGGCACTTTTAGGTAGACTAGACTATAGGCTATGGTGAGAAGATCAAAAGGAATGTTGATAGATATTGGAAACACTGTGTGACACATTTATATGGTGTATTAAGGTTCATTGAGATTTAAAAAACATGAATTAAGACTTGGAATACTGAGAAACCACTTAGAGGTGGTGGTGAGTAGCTATTTGTAGACTAAGCCTACTAAGCCTTAACTAGGCCTAATGCCTAAAAATGGGTCTAATACCATTTATAGGACTATATGAGATTTGAAAAGAATTAAAAGAACTTAATATGGAGTTATAAGGTGAATTTAGTCCTTTAGTTTTTCAAATAAGGTCATAAAGAAGCCATTTCTTAGCTCAAGAATAGGGTGCACAAAATGCCTTAAAGGGCTCGAGAGGCCAAGTTTGGAAGCTCACAATAGCATGAAGGATTAAAATGGTACCTCAAGGATATTGTGGATTTTTTATAGGGTATATAAATTTATTTTTTTGTAATTTTTTCACAGGTTGGATGTCACAACTTTATGAACAATCCTTAAGGGGTTAAACTACCTAAAACCCTCCTAAACCCCTAATTTAGACTAGATTACAATATTTGACCTAGAAACTACCCAGAATGACATGAAATTGTCATAAAACATACCAAAATTTTTACTAGACTCTCAGAGGGTCCTCCTCATACATTTTTTTGGTACATTCATTTATACATAATAGTATAAAAACTATACTTTTTCATGTTTTTGGGTTAAAACAAGGGTTCCAGAGACTGTGGAAAGATGAAAATTCATATAGGTATATTGAGACTTGATTTAAATATACAATATAAAAAAAATAGAATAAATATTTCATATATGCCCAAATCGTTCAATCTTTTTGGGCCAGTCAGAAAATGCTCCAAGAAGGCAAGTTTACCAATGGCCATTTCAAGGTTCTTATACCTCCATAGTGTTCTAGACCACCAAATTTGACATGGATAATTTTGATATCATAGGTAAAGTGAATAATTTTTTTTGGGTTAGTTTTAAATGTGTTATTTGTTTCAAGAGCCATATTTTCACCTTCTAGGCTTAAGAGGGTTAATTATGCCTAATTTGGCTAAAAGAACATGCTAAAATTTATATCTACACTTGGAGTTTGGCCACAAAATTTTGCATGGAGCTGAAAGGGGATATAAAGTATCTTAAAATTTTCTCATATTTTAATTTTCATCTCCATATTCTCCTAGAGAAGGATATTTTCTTTTAAAAAGGCTATAAGGAATTCATAGGAAATGCATGGTTTTGGTGTAGAACTAGGTGTATTTGAGTGATTGATGAATTAAATTTCATTGTTCCAAGTCTGGTAGGATCTTGATAATCCATAAATGGATGGAATGATCATAATTGAACCAAAATTAAAGAAAAATCAACTTTTGCCTTCTACACCTAGTGGGAAATGAGAGGTTTAAGGAGCTAAAAGACTAAACCAAGGCATATAACTCCTCATGAGGTATTATAAAGTTGTATAATGAGAATATATGACACATTTTATCTTGGAAAAAGTAATGGAAGGTTTTCAAATTAATAATAAAATGTTTTAAAATGTCTCCAAGATCAAATAGGACTCTCTTTCCTTCCTATGCCCCATTTGAAGACAAAGTCAAAAAGAAGTTTGAAGAAGTCTCATAAAAGCTTATGATAAGTGTTGAAACATAATTAATGAAAATAAAAAATGGTTCAACCAAGGATTAAAATTGACTTTAATTCCTACATACATGTAGTAATATTCATTTACCAAGAAGATGTGAAAGCTAAAATCTAGGGGTTGAAGCAAGAATCTAGGCACTCTCCAAGTGGTTTAGGCTTGACTAAACATTATGAAAAAGTCAAAAAGTACCTAAAAAATTTGAATATTTATTTTCCATGCCACCCTATAGAGTAATAATATTTTATAGGCTAAGAAATGTTATGTATCACTAAAGGAGGAGTTTAGACCAAGTTTGAAGTCCCCTATTTTGGGGTTACTTTATCTCCAACCATTTATTTTTGATATATGAATTAATTTTATATAATATAAAAAGGAATATTTTTATTTTGGTTCTAACTATAGTATTTAAAAATTTGTATTCACCTTTTGAGATAAATAAGAAGCTTTATTCCTCCATTTTTAGAGTTTTTGAGTGAAGTGTATGCATTTGCGATTGATATAATCTAGTGAAACACTTATTTGACAATGTTATTATTTAGTTATTGTACCTTCATGAGAGATATTTAATTTTATAAAGGTAATTTTAAGTGTATAAAAAATAATAAATTCAAGCATTGGATGTGAGTTTAGTCCTTGCATAAATTGAGTTTGTCAAGTCCTTCTTGTGAAACAAATTTGTAGAAATCATTCCTGAGTGTAGAGAATATGTGCAAGTTTCCACATTTCATAATAGTGTTATTTCAAGCATAAGTGGTCACAACACATTAGTGTATCACCTTTCATTTTCAATTTTCCTTTTAGTTTCATTGCAAATAGTGTCTTTTTTACCTTTTCATTGCCAAAAGTAGTAGATAGTAGGTTAAAATTAAGTTTTAGTTATAACACCAAGGTAACCAGCCCTCTCTAGATACTATCTCCATTATTAAGTCACCTACACTTAGGACAAATTCCATTTTTCAATAGGAGTGAGGAATAACACACTTTATCTTAAGGGCACACACCTGATTGACAATAAAAAATTAATCACATTAGGATTGCACCAACATCTATAATTTTGCACTAGTCTTACACATATACCATTATATCATGGGAAACATTAATTAAATTTAACCCCTCTTTGTATTATTTGTATGTAAGTATCAATAAACATAGGGGTTGTTAAGGTAAAACACAACTTCAACAATTATCCCCTTTTTTCTTTGTGATTGGATTCATCTTCCTATGTCATTAAACTAAGGAATCAAGTGAAGCAATATTTACACAATGGTCCTCACCTTACATCAAAATCTCCTTCATAATCTACATAACACACAAATGAAGTAAAGCATAACTTTGAAATTTCATATCTCTATTACATACTAGATAAGTATGCCCTATTTAGATAATAGTGCACCCTAATACTATCCAATTCTACTGATATTATATATGGGCCCTGTTAGCTCATCTTTTGGGTCCATACACAGTCAAAAAAGTCTCCTTATTAGTCTCAAATATATAAATAGTCCACATCTTATTTTTATAGATAAGTTTATTTTTCTCTTTTGTACTTTATATATTTATTATATTTCCATATTTAACAAGTTCAAAATTAGTTTGTGTCATTTATTTAATATTTTTAGCATTCCACCTTTTCACAACAGTCTATCATATCTAGGTAAATATTTCCCTAGTTTGCCAAAATTTGATAGTACAAAAATATTATATTCTTGAACCCTCATAGACTACCTTATAATGATTGAATAAATGAGAACCAAAAAATAGGTTTGCTAAAGTGTAACCAAGACATGGAGCATCACTAATCTCAAATATGGACTTCTTACTTAATTGAACAATAATGTGTGACCTAGTAAATGTCTTGTTAAAAGTCAAACCAAGATCTAGAGCATCACTAAATAATGAAAATGAATCTAGATTATAACAATAATGTTTTGAAACATTTAAACTTGAAAAAGAGATATTGTAAATTTGTAGAGTATTAGACTAGACATGAATGAATATCAATAGCTTTGTAATATATAGAGTGCTAATTTGATATTTTGAAATATATTTTAAATCTTGTAACCATATTTATACAAGTGTATTTGTGTTTGATTAGTTACAAAAGTGGAGTACATAAGCAATATAAATGCCCCCATAATATAAAAAATCTAATTTTTGCATATTGTAAACTGTAAAATATAGAATTTATTGCTTGTGAAAGATTGCAGATGATCCTATTATGATGCCCCCATTTTGATATTAGGGAAATTAATTTCAAATCACTTATCTCAAAATAAAATGTGAGAGCATTTGTGAAAAATATATTGACCAAATTTGACCCTATAGGTCAAATTGGGACCCCTATAGGTAAAAACTTGATTTATAGGTGTTTTAAGGGTCTAATATTATGTCATAAGGTGTATTATAGGTCATTTCATGTCACATTAGCTTGGGTCTTGGTCATTTTCAATATTTATGTCTTTTTGAGTCATTTTGGGGTCAAAATAGAGCATTAAATGAGTTGTATGACATCCTTGGGAAATGTGAAGGTTTCAAAAGTTGATGTCATGCCCCATGTGTCATAAGAAGTCTTAAGTAACTATTTTAAACTGAAAAGTGGCATGTTCTTCAAAATAATGAGCAATTTTCTTGGAAAAAATGAGTATTTAATGAGGTGTACATAATTATATATCCTCCTACAATTGAGGACACTTTATTAGTGTCTCTTGGTCTTCTACACATTCCAATGATCAGTTTGATCAAAGCTCAAATAAATGAAGAAAACTACATCTCTCTCCTTTCACTAGGCTTGGCAAGCAAAAATGGTCTTCAAGTTTATAGTTGGTATAGTCAGTAGAAGAGGTTTTAGGAAAAATTATCTTGGGGGTGTCTTATACACTCAATCATATTTCATTTGACGTTTGGTTGTAAATGAATGGTGGCCTACACTTTATGAAGTTGACTTATCTAATTTGCTTGCTAAGTTGTGCACCCTATAGGTTTTGATTTGGTCTAGGGAAATTCATGCAATCCAATTACTGATGTTGTTTCTAGATGATGTTGTCTCTCTCCTAAAATACTCTCCACACTTGGTTTCATGTTTCAAGTTGATTTGATAGATCAAATAACTCACTTTGTAGGAAGGTGTTGATAGTGGACTTGTACTCCTATTTCACCATTTGAAAAAAGTCTCTTTTTCTACAATGTATTTAATCCAATGTAGAATGGTGTCTTACTCACTCCAAGGGGGTTAGGACAATATCTTGATTTCAACATTTCAATATTTAAAATGAGCTACATTGAATTTGTAGTACAATTAGATACATAATCAGTTCCCAACTCATCCTCAATCTCAATCATGATTTGTGGAGGATATGAGAGCATCCAAAGAAGTATAATGAAAGTCTCAAAGCCTTGAAATATATTCTATCCACATAAGGTAGTGAGTCAGTATTTCATATGATACAAGAAATAAGGATTGTTGCAGTCATGTGTAACATTTATATAGTCACCATAACCATGCACCTACATGTGCCATGAAATAAAAGCCCAAACATTAAAAGGGAATGTGGGAGCTTGTTTCAATTTTTGAAACATCTTGATGTTTTCATTTGAACACATTAAGGAGAAACTAATTGAATACGAATGCATAATATTTGGTACATTGCTCAAATTCATGCTCACTACCTACATATAACTTAGAATGCATCTACATGAGCCTCTTAGGATGATGCCATGGTAGAATAGGATCCTTGATAGGTGTTTTAGTCTTTTATAATGTCAATTATACATTTTTAAACTTTGGTGAATTTTTATAGTGAATCATAAACATGTATGTCTTTCTCACTATCTATTATTCCACATCTACTACTTTCATAGTGGAATAACCACCTAGATTCGGCTTAACAAAGGATTGAGAGTACTTGTATGAAGAAGGATGGAGTAAGAGATAGACCTCTTTGAGGTCTTAGTGTGAATCAAAATTCATGATAGAACTACTTTAAAATATATGTTGGCATATAGAAGTGGTAACCTTTCAAAAGTAATGATTATGGAATTCAAGGATCAAATCCCCAAAAGTGCAAAACAAAGTTCCTTGATGTTTTTTTGATATTTTGTAATAAGGGTGCTAAAGGATTTGAGGAATATTGATTAATAAACCTAGTATTATACATATAGGAAAATATTTATGAAAAATATGGAGGTCAGAAGATTAGTGTAAGATGGAATTTAAAGGTCTCCAAGTTACCCTTTTATACACTAAGCTTAGTCAATGACATCTATAGAATTGAAGCTCTAAAGAAGGTCTATATCACCCAAGGCTATAGTAAAGGCATATATAAAATGACCTTATCAAGTGAAAATCATATCAAGGATCATAAATACCATTATCATAGGCTGATATGAACTTTTTAGAGTCTAAAGATAGCTACATGACCCCATATAGTCAATTGTAGTTGACTGTGAGGGGTAAAGAGCAAAAAATGGGCTCCTTGATGAGGATATCACGTAGAGATGAATAAAATGGGTAAAAATAGGTGTAAAATGATTCAAACGGACTATAAAGAAGTTGGTAAACATCTTTGTAAAGATAAATCATGTAAAATAACCTATAGATGTGGTGTTTTGAAGTCGACATAATCAAGAATTTGTATAGCTAGTCTAGACTGGGCAGGAGTATGAGGATTATATGGAGAATTGGATTGATGAGTGAAGATGAGATCATATCCATCATTATAAATTATTCTCATAGAACTATCATGATGTACATCAAACATATAAATAGGTTATAAAAAAGCATCATGCATCCTATCTCATAAACCCTACATACAATCAATTACTCCATAGTTTGTCTTGGTTTTTTGAGAAGTTTGGAGGTCAAATGACCTAACCAAAAGCTCAGACCTTGTACAGGGCATATCCATGACTTATATATTCCCATATAATACTTTTTTTATCTGGTCAAATAGGGTAAGTGACCTCTATTTTATTTTAGATAGAGGGCACTCCCCTTGAGCATAAATCCTATAGTCCTTAAGATGGAAGATAAAAAATGAATTAGTAGTTGTTTTGAAAATTTAGAGAGATTTAGGAAGATGGAATATACCTAAGAAAACATGAGGAACCTTTATGAGGAGGATGAATCTCAATAGGGTGGTCTAAACCCTCATGTATGCAAGCAGGCCTATCAAGCATAATTTAGGCATAAAACCAAATGGGAACCACTTTCACTTCTAGTATAGGGTGAACATTATAATGGATTGGATCATGTATATGGGAAAAAATATAGGTATCTAGGTTATTTTTATGGAGGGGAAGTGATTGAAAATTTATTTTAGGATTTGAGACAACTCAAACCTGCAAGAAATGGAGAGAAAAGCTCGATGTAGCAACTTTAGTTGCTCACATCTCCTTAGACACTATGAATGGGAATATAAGAAGCTTGGAGATGTTAAAAAGGTTACTAAGATACATTATTTTGGAATTATTTTGTGATTTTAATGTTTCATCTTCATGAATGAACCTAAGGAATAAAAGTGACTCAAAAACCTCACAAACCCTAGTCCTAGACTTGATAGATAATAAAAGGTTGGAGGGATAACCAAATAATATGGAATAAGTATGAAAATGATTGAAACCTATAGGATAATCTTAGAATACCCTTCCCATCCACTTGAGGTGTTTATTATCTATGTGGCTAGGGTATACAATTGCTCTTTTTGACTATTTTGTGCATTGTGTAGGTTTTAAGCGTGTCTCAGAGATGAAACCAAATTTGGGAGGAATATTGAGACTTAAGATAAATCCCCATGTTAATTTAATTCTCAAAATAACTCATAAGTGTGCCTACCATAGCTCTCATCTTAGCTATTTTGAATTGGCATAGTGAACATGGTAGTGAGAAGGGTCGAAAGTTTCAAGTAAGCTAATTTTAAGGTGTGCTTGATGACTATAAGGCCATGGAAGGTATTGATAAGTATAATACACTACATTTTATTTAATTTTCATGTAAAAATGATGTTTTTTTAGAGTCTAAATGTGAGGGGTTTGGGAAAGAGGAGTTTCTTTTGAGTACAAGCAGTGATGGCTCACTTCCAAAAGATTCTAGATGACTATGATTGAAACCAATGCATGGATAATAATGTCTAAAATAATTCACTCTCATTATAATCATTAAACATATCCCTAGTTAGTTTTGGTAAATTCAAATAGGGGTGAATGATGAAGGTAGTTTCCTTATGTAGAATGAGAACTTCTACACCACCTTTCAAGATTTGTATCGCTTGGTGTAACACTTGTGCTTCCTAAACTTGCATGATAAGTTTCACATTCCCTTATCATGAAAATTTAACTCATTTTATCATATTTACTAGTGTCTTTGTGACCTTTGGACTTCTCTCTTCTCCTTTCTCTCTCAAGTTCTATAATAACTATCCATTTTGGCCTTTGTAAATTATACTCCACCTGAGTATGGTGAATCCCTACTCATTTTCATATCATATATCAATAAATAATATTGATTTTTACCTCTTCCATGATATTCATAGTGTTTTCACTTGATTTATTGATCTTGCTTATGTGATCACTATTATTTCCTTAGCATTGTTGTCTCATTCTCTCACCTATTTGTAGCTTGAAAGCTTCTTCTTGCAAGTCATGTGAAGTGTTTTATGATGTTTCAAGGTTGAGTGAGTTAATATACTCAAATAATTCCATTTTAGGCCTCTTTTATATTCCTCCTACCCTAAACATTCATCACAACCTCATAATGAAATATTTATGTGGGAAGATTCAGATTGGAGAATTATATGTTTAGTTAGTCTCTTGGTCTCATATGTGACATGCATCTAGTTGGTAATCATCAATAAATTTTTTGTATCAACTCCTTTAGGATAGTTTACTTTCAATTTTCTCTCCTTTTTCCATCAAAATCATAGGTATATTAGTGATCTACAAATGGTACATCAAGGGAGATAGCCCTATCTATAGATTTACCTCATTATTAGGCTACCCAAAACCTAAAGGTATTTTAATTGTGTCACTTGGATGAGGAGAGATAAAACAAATCCTCAAAGGGTGTAAATACAAGTGATGATATTTTTTGGCATGCCTAGTGGGGACTCTTATTCTAAGAAGTTGAAAGATTTTTGGTGTTATCTTTCAACACATCAACCTTTAGAGGCATCTATCTAAAGATCAATGGTGACTCTGAGATTACATTAATTGGTCAAGTAGCCTAGGTATTCCTTTTGAAGTTTTTTGATAATCATTCCTTGTGTTCTTGCTTTCTAATGAATTTACATGGCTAAATTTGGTGTTGAGTACTATTTTACACAAGCTGGTGAGGTATATAAAGCATATGACATTCCCTATAAGCCTTTGCATGATCCTTACTATCCTTTTCATGATCCCTATCAACTCCAACATGAACCTTATCAACCTTGTCATGAAGTTTATCAGCCCTATGACCAACATTTTCAATATCTTGCTCTTCCTAGTCAACCTACTCGCTCCTCAAATTATTCCATTTCCACTTTCAAGCAAACTCTCTTAGGCTATGATAGGTACATGATAGATCTTAACACACAAAGGGGACATGTTATAGATGTTACTATTAATCTTATTCATAAGGTGAGAGATTCATTAGTGTTCATTAAAAGAGAGTGGGCACCCATTGAGAGAGAAAATTAGCAAAGGATCACAAGTGAGATGCTATATGTGAGTGGCTTTATTTCATCCTTAGAGGATAGGCTAAAAATTCAATAAAAATAGCCTCATTAAACCTATCATCCTTCATAGCCACTTCCCTAAGATTTTTATAATTCTTACATGATTCTTACTCAAGAACCCAATCAAGCTTATCAAATTCATCCTTTTCCCACCCAGTTAGAAGAGAGAGTTGGAAAGACAAGCCTTATTTTTAAATCAAACCTTGATAGGTAGATTGAGTTGGCCAATAAGTAGATTAATAATTCCATATTATTATCAAAGGAAGTGGAATCTAATCCATCATATCCTTCTCCCATTACATCCCCACCTCAAGCAGTGACCTCTAGATATGAAATCCCAAGTTAGAGACAAGGTGGAGAATTCAAGCCTAAGGAGATCCCAAGTTTCTTGAACACTTCACCTAATCTTCAAATTGCATCAATACCTCAAGAAGATACTCCTAATACTAACATCCTAATCTGGAATAAGGTAGTGGAATCATGGGGAAAGAAAGGGGATAAACTCCTTGATAAAGATTGTAAAGTTGAGAAAGATCTTGATCCTATTCAATCCCCTTCCACCCTTCCTAAAGATAAATCTTATTTTCCATATCATCCATTTTGTAATCCTCATCCTCATTATTCTACCTATAAACTTAAAGAGAGACTTTTCCAAGAGAACCTATCCAAGAAAATTGAAGATTTAGAGAGTCAATAATGAAATTGTTGAGTCAAGGTGTGACGTAAGGTTTAGAGCCTAAAGAAGATCCTATTCCTAAACACACCCCATATAACCCTCCTTAATAGAGTGATCAAGATGAATCATATGTAATTTAAGTTATTTTCAAATGGAAGGAAGAAAACAAATCTATTATAGCCTAAGGTCTACCTCCCCTTCCTCAAGAGCTTCTAAAAAGATCCCCTACAATTTATTCTCAATTTGATTTTGAATCATATGTTCAACCTCCATGAACTAATTCATATTTCCCTCACCACATCAACCTTTTCCTTGATGGAAATATGGTATGGAAACCTAAAGAGAAACATTTGGTTGATAAAAATTCAAAACTCTTGCTTGAATTAAATACAACTCCTTGGCAACCTCATTGGGCTAAGTCACCTAATTTCAAGATGCCTAGTCTTGGCATCACCAAGAAGGAGAATGAGATTAAATATATTGTATCCCTAGAGAATAAAATTTAGGTTATTATAGCTGAGATGAAACTTGAGAGCCCTCAAGAGGTCCTAAATTTTGAGGAAGAGGTGAGTCCTTATGTCTTCTTATTGTGTTGATAATGAGGAATGCCTTCCTTGTGTCAAATAAGAAATATTGGATGAAGTCTTTTTGGATTATAAATAAGATGATTAAGGTGTTTTTCTTGTTATTCCCCTCCATGATGCTGATCAAGGAGAAGATGAGGACTTGTGTTAGTAGTTTGAAAACATTTGTAATGAGTTTGAGTCTCTCAATGGGTCTACAACTTCCTTAGAGATGATTAAAAGTGATGTTAAAAAAGATGAAAATTTTCAAGAAGTCATAGATAATCTAGAAAAATGTTCACCTCAACCTTTAGAGCTCAAAACAAGCTTCTATTAGCCTCAATATTCTAAGGAACAATAAACTACTCCTATTGAAATCATGCATATAAAGAAGATGCAAGCTGATCATGAGATGAAGAGGAGGTAGTGATATGAGGTATGTGTATAAGGCCAAGAGGAATACATTTACATTGGAGACCTATATTAATATTTTCTACTTAAGAGCATAACAAGTGAAGTGCCAAGAAATAGGTCTGATATATCAAACATCCAATTCAAAGAGTAACATGCTTGTCACCATGATTCATCTCATGAAGGATTTGCAAGGAACTTTCTTTTTTATATTGGAAAGGAAGGTATGATTAATTTTTAGTTAGACATAGTGGTTTGTTTTCTAATTTATCTAAGTTATTTTAGCCTATGTATGTGTGTATTTTTAGTTTATTTCCTTTGATTTGTGTGTGTCCTTAATTTTATGTGGTTGAAGTAGTTACTTAATCTTGTCTTGATCAAATCTTGTTGTCATTGGTCAAAGTCCTCTTGTTGTGTTTTAGAATTCAGATGACTCCTTAAGCCTAATAGACTAATAAGGCTATTCTCCTAGTTAGTATAACAAGCATGCTAACCCTATGAGTCACCAATTTTTTGACCAAATTTGACCCTATAGGTCAAATTGGGACCCCTATATGTAAAAAATTGATTTTTAGGTTTTTTATGGGTGTAATATTATGTCATAAGGTGTATTATAGGTCATTTCATGTCACATTCACCTTAGTCTTGGTTATTTTCAATATTTATGTCTTTTGGAGTCATTTTGGGGGTCAAAATAGAGCATTAAATGAATTATATAGCCTCCTTAGGAAATTTGAAGGTTTAAAAATATGATGTCATGCCCCATGCTTCCTAAGAAGTCTTAAATAACCATTTATAACTAAAAAGTGGTAGGTTCTTTAGAAGAATGTGTAGTTTTCTTGGAAAAAAATAGAAGTTAATGAGGTGTATAGAATTTTACACCCTCTTACAATTGAGGACACTTAAATAGTGTCTCTTGGTCTTATAAACACTCATTATAGTGATAAGTTTGATTAGAATCTCAAATAAATGAAGAAAAACACTTCTCTCTCCTTCCACTAGGCTTGGTAGGCAAAAACTATCTTCAAGTTTGTACATGGTATGATCAGATGGAGAGGTTTTAGGAAAAATTATATTAAGGGTGTCTTCTAAATTTAGTTAGCTTCCATTTGATATTTTATTAGAGAGTAATGGTGGCTTATGCTTTATGAACCATTCCTAAGAAGTTGACCTATCGAATTTGTTTGGTAAGATGTGCACCCTATAGGTTTTGCTTTGATTTATCAAAATACATAAAATACAACTATTGATGTTATCTCCATATGATTTTGGATCTCTCCTAAAATGATATACATGATTTTTTTCATGCTTCAAGTTGATTTGATAGCTCAAACAACTCACTTTGTAGGAAGGTGTTAATAGTGGAGTTGCACTCCAATTTCACCATCTACAAAAAGTCTCTTTATTTGAAATGGATTTAATCCAATGTGTCATGGTGTCTTACTCACTCCAAGGGGTTAAATACAATATATTTCTTCCAAATTTTCAATCTTCAAAATGAGCACCATTGAAGTTATAGTGTAATTGGATACATAGTCAACTCCCAACTCATCCTAAATCTTAGTCATGATTTATAGATGCTATGAGATCATCCAAAAAAGTATAATTAAAGTTTAAAATCCTTGTAATAAATTTTATTCACATAATATAATTATTTAGGCTTTCATATGATGTAGGAAAGGACTGTTGTAGTCATGTGCAACATTTACGTAGTCACCATAAACATGCACCTACAGGTGCCATGAAAGAAGGGTCCAAACACTGAAAGGGAGTGTGTAAAATTATTTAAAGTTTCACAACATCTTGATGATTTAATTTTAACACATTAAGGAGAAACCAATTGACTATGAAGGTATAATCTTTGGTGCATTACTCAAATTCATGCTCACTACTTGCATATAACTCAGAATGCATCTACAAGAGCCTCTTAGGATGATGTCATGGTATAAAATGAGCCTTGATAGGTATTTTAGTATTTTATAATGTCACTTATACATTTGGAAAATTTGGTGAGGGTATAGATTGAATCATAAACATGTGTTTTTCTCACTGCAAGCAATTCCACATCTACTACTTGCATAATGGAATAACCACGTATAAGTGGCTTAATAGAGACTGAGAGTACTTGTATGAAGAAGGATGGAGCAAGAGATATAAATATTTGAGATCCTAGTGTGAATAAAAATTCATGACATACCTACTTGAAAATATAGGTTGGTAAATAGAAGTGGGAACCTTCCAAAAGTAATGACCGTGGAATTCAAGGATCAAATCCCCAAAAGTGCAAAATAAAGTTCCTTGATGTTTTGTTGATATTTTGCAATAGGGGTACTAAAGGATTTGAGGCATATTGACTAATAAAACTAGTAGTATCCATGTATTTAAATATATATGAAAAATATGGAGGGTATAATATTAGTGGAAGATGGAAGTTGAAGTTCTCCAAGTTGCCCTTTTATACACTAAGCTTAGTCAATAACATCTATAGGCTTGAAGCTCTTAAGAAGGTATCTAGCACCCAAGGATGAAGTAAAGGAATATATTCATGATGTATTTACCTTATAAATTTAAATTAGTATCAATGAGAATAAATACCATTATTAGAGGTTGATATAAACTTTTAAGAGTCTAAAGACACCTATAGGACCGCACAGTTGACTGTGAGGGGCAGAAAGCAAAAAATGGGCTTATTGATGATGATATGGCATAGAGATGAATAAAATGGGTATAAATAGGGGTAAAATGATTCAAAGGGACTCTATGGAATTTATTAAACACATTTATAAATCTAAATCATGTAAATCAACCTACATATGTGATGTTTGGAAGTCAACATAGTTAGGAATTTGTACAGATAGTCTAGACTAGGAAGGAGTATGAGGAGTATATGGAGGAATGGATTGATGAGTGAATATTATAAAATATCCATAATTATCATATTAGTCTGATATAACTCTCATGATGGACATAGAAAATATAAATAGGATCTAAACAAGTAGTATGTAACCTATCTCCCAAACCCTATTGACAGTCAATTACTCCACAATTTGTCTTGGTTTTTTGAGAAGTTTAGAAGTCAGATGACCTAACCAAGATCTCAAAACTTGTACAGGGTATGTCCATGACTTGGATAATCCCATCCAATAATTTTTTTATCTATTAAAATAGGGGAAGTTCCCTATGTTTTGTCTCAGACAAAGGTCACTCTCCTTGAGCATAAATCCTATAGTCCTTAAGATGGGAAATAAAGGATGCACCTAGAGTTGTTTTGAAATTTTAGAGATATGTAGGAAGATGTAATACATCTAAGAAAACATTAGGAACATTTTTTAAGAGGATTAAACTCAATATGTTATTCTAAACCCTCAGGTATGCAAGAAGGCTTATCAAGCATAGTTTAGGCCTAAAGCCAAATGGGGAACCACTTTCACTTATAGTATGGGGTGAAAATTAAAATGTATTAGATAATGTATATTGGGCAAAAAATATGTATCTCAGTTATTGGGATGTATGAAAATCCATCAAAAAGTCATTTTGGGCTTTAAGACAACTCAAGCCTATAGGAAATGGAGAGAAGAGCTCGATATAGCAATTTTATTTGCTCACATATCCTTAGACACTATGCATGAAAATATAAGAATATTTGAGATGTTAAAAATGGTCTTGAGATACATTATTATGGAATTTTTTTGTGATTCTAATGTTTCACCTTCATGAATGAACCTTAAAAACATAAGTGACTCAAAACCCTCACAAACCTTGGTCTTAGACCCGATGGAGAAAAAAAGGTTAGAGGGCCATATAGATAAGATGGAATAAGAATTAAAATTATTTAAACCTAAATTACACTCTCTAATGACCCTTAACATCCACTTGGGGTGTTTCTTATTTGTACGAACATGGTACAAAATTGTTCATTTTGACTATTTTGTGCATTGTGCAGGTTTTAAGAGGTTTCAAGAGATGAAACCAACTTTGGGAGGAATATTGAGATGTAATATAACTACCCATGTTAATTTAATTAATTATAAAAAATCATAAGTGTGCTTAATATAGCTCTTATCTCAGCCAGTTGAACTAGCATAATGAATATGATAGTGAAAAGGGTGAAAAGTTTTAAGTAAACTAGTTTTAAGGTGTGACTAATGCCTCTAAGGCCATGGAGGGTATTTAATAGTTTCATACACTCCCTTTTATTATTTTTCATGTAAAACTAATGCTTTTTTTTATGCCAAGTGTGAGGGGTGTGTGAAAGAGGAGTTTCATTTGAGTGTAGATAGTGATGGCTCACTTATAGAAGATAATAGATGACTAAGAATATAACCAATGCATGGAGAAGCATGTTTGAAACCCTTCTAGCTCATTCCAATCATTATACCTATCCCTAGTAAGTTTTGGGAGGTTCAAATAGGGGTGAATGATGAAGTTAGTTTATTTGTGCAGAATGAGAACTTTTACACCACATTTCAAGAGTTTCATGACTTGGGGTGACACTTGTGCTTCCTAACATTGAATTATCAGTTTCACATTCCCTTATCATGAACATGTAACTAATTTTATCAGCTTGACAAGTGTCTTTGTGACCTTTGGAATTATCTCTTCTCCTCTCTCTCTCTCTCAAGTTCTATATGAACTAGCCATTTTGGCCTTTGTAAATTATACTCCACCTAAGTATAGTGAATCTTTGATCATTTGCATACCATGGATCTATAAAGAATACTAATTTTTACCTCTTCCATGTTTTTTCATAGTGTGTTCACTTGAATAATTTATCTTGCTTATGTGATGACTACTATTTCCTTAGCATTATTATCTCATTTTGTCACCTATTTGTAGCTTGAAAGATTTTTATTGTAGGTCATGTGAAGTGTTTTATAATGTGTCAAGGTTGAGTGAGTTAGTCTACTCAAATATTTCCATTTTAGTCCTCTTTTCTAGTCCTCCTATCCTAAACATTCATCACAACCTCATAATGAAATATTAATGTGAGAAGATTTAGATTGGAGAAGTGTATGCTTAGTTTGTCTCTTGGTCTCATGTGTGGCATGCAACTAGTTGGTAGTCATCAATAAATTTGGTGTATAAACTCCTTTAGGATAGTTTAATTTTAGTTTTCTCTCTATTTTCCCTCATAAGCATAGGTGTAATAGTGATCTATAAGTGGTACATCAAGGGAGTTAGCCCTATCTAGAGATTCACCTCATTCTTAGGCTACCCATTGCCTAGAGGTGTTTCAATTGTACCACTTGGATGAGAAGAGCTGAGACATCTCATCAAAGGGTGAAAATCTAAGTGATAACAATATTTAGTCATGTAATATCATTTGAATATTTGAGTTGTAATGGAATATTAGATATGTAACATTGAATTAGATTAAGAGCTTGTATATTGCATTGAAATATTTTATGAATCATATAAATAACTTTCAAGTGTTGAATATGTATTGTAAACATAATATATTTTTTTAAAATGAAACATTGAAGCACATAAGTAGTATGTGCATAATGTGTATCATGGCACCATAAATATATGTAATAGATACATAGTAGTGCATGATAAGAATCATGACATAATTGTAGACAATAATAAACTAAGCAAAGTCACACAATGTCACACAAGAAGGACCAAAGGCCACATATAAGGGATGTAATATGTCACATAGAGTTAATTTTTTTGCATAAATGTCACACATGAGGCCTAAAAGTCATATACAAGGGACATGTAACATGTCATACAAACATAAAAGGTCAATGTACATGCACACATGGCATGGTGATGTCTACAATAAAGAGGGTATATGTTAAAAATACACAAAACTAAGGGCCACATTCAAAAATAAAAAAAGTTGAATAATTTTATGTAATTAACTAATAATATAGACTAAATGAAGCTAGCATATTTTGAGTATATATCAATGTCCTTGTTTAAAAAATAGTATCTTTGTCAAGACACATGTAAATTATAAATAAAAATAAGATATGTTTTCATTATAGTTTAAAATGGAAAAGAGGTTATGGGTAAATACAAATATAAAAGTGTTTGTATGGAATGAGGAGATGCCCTAACTATGAAAACTTATTGCATGAAATTTTGGACTAGCATATAAACCATGTAAAAGTATGTCTTATCTTGAAATTTGATTGATATTTGAATATGATTTATGTTTTATGATTAAAAATATATAATAGGTCCCTATAATTATGTTGCATTTGGAAACAAAGGTATAAAATCTACATGGACAAATCTGAAATAGGAGGATAAGTGTATTGTATGTTGTTGTATATATATTATGACCTTTTCCTAATTGACTATATATAGGATTTTTTTATTAGGATAACTTCTTCAATGTCTAATTGTTTCCTAGTTCTATATAAATACACCATTTTCACACTCAAATACCTTGTGATAATAATTATATATTAAAAAAGTAATCAAATATACTATGTACTAAACATAAATATTGATGTCATATGAAAATATGCTTATGAGAATATGCTTATAGGTCTTAGTTTTTAGATTTTTATAAATATTTTGATTTTTTTTATAATTTTTAAATATACAAATGTTTTTGTATTTTTTTCCATATTTTAAAAGTAAGATATGCATAAGTGAAAGTTTAAAAATCTTTGAAAATCAAGGTAATCATCAATGTTTTTAAATTGAAGGAGGGGGAGATTTGAACAACCCTCAATAAGGTGTTGAAGCATAGCATGGCAATAAATAAGGCAATCAAAAATCCCCCAATTTATGTGCATATGTATCATATATCACAAGCATGTCCATGTAACCTCATGTATTAATAGATATATGTGATCATAAAAGTACACATGAGAGATAGATTATGTATATATTTGTAGTAATAAGTAAATGATTTTTCCATGAAGAAAGTTCATTGAAAGCTTAGTAATATAATTATCTTGGTTTATTTGATTTGGGTTTAAAGAGACAAGGGAGAAAGTGCCTCAAAATGAAAAAATAGATCCGAGGGATATAATAAAATTATATTAGGTGTAGAATAATAATAAAAAATGAAATGGCAAAAGAAGTTAATCAGGGTTATTGGCGAAAACATGAGGTTGGGGAGGGAATAATATAGTGTATAAAAACAATGATTTAATAAATATAATTATCATATGTGTATCCAAATCCTTCATAAGAAGGAGAAATCTATTGTGTAAGAGAATAAGTTCCAAGTGTAGAAGGTTCTAAATTTGAATAAAAACTAGGTGTTGTAAGGTAACCCTCTAAATCACTACTCATATATTTGTCTAAACCATTATATTCATACATGGGAGGAGATCATGTAACAACATGTCATTATTTATGATCCCCCTAAATAATATGTGATGCTAAATGAGATAAATACTTTGTGTTCTATGCCTCTTTCTACTTTTGATTATATATCTTGATTTTTTTATCCAAGTGATCATGCTCATGTATAACCCTATTATGCTCAAGATTAGATGGAAAAACTAAAATATCCTTATTTTCATAAAGAGGTAAAAGAAATGAAATGTGATCATACTTTTAAATTGGTTCAAAAACTAATTTTGGAATATGCCTCTATGAATGTGAATCATGATAGTTATATAAACTAATTCATTACCATTTTTTTCAATGATTATACCAATCAAATGTTTTAGAGTAATATTAAGTACCACTAGTTTCATAGGATATCAATATTTAATGCCTAAAATTTTAACCACTTGATCATCATAAATATATTTAAGACATTTGTGAATTGTAGAAGGAACTACTTTACTTTTTTGTAACCAAGGTCTCCCTAATAACATGCTAGAGCCACATGTTCCTAGTAACACTAAGAAAGGAGTGGTAAATATGATAGGTACAAATTGTATAGGTAATATGATATGTACAAGAGTATCTTATGTATTATTATCAAATTATTTGATAATTCTAGATGTTTATTGCATATCCTATTCTATATATCCAAGTGAAAGTATAAGTGTTATGGTATACACATTTTCACTTGAGCCATTGTCTATCATAAAAATATGGAGTAAAATAATTCAAAAATATGATATAATTAATAATTCATGTCTATAAAAATCATAATAAAAAAATTCAAAATCATCAAATGTAAAAAATGAGTGTGATGTTAGCTTACTTTTAACTATAATAATGATGTTATCAAATGGATGTCGATATGAAGATGGAGGAGGATGAGAGTCATATGCATAATATATTTCATAATTTTGATTTTTATCTTGGGCTTCATGATTTTGAAAAGACTCTTTATGTAGATACTATAAATGATTATTTATAAAATCTCAATCATGTACATTTGACAAATACCAATCAGGGCTCTACCCTTCAGTTTTAGACCTTCTCATTTCTAAAAAACTCATATTAACCATATCATTGTGCCTAAATACTGATATTATAGTCTAATCCATATCATTATGATGATCTAAAAAAATTTCAAACTATAAAAAGCTAAAAACTTGATATATATCCTTCATTATTGGTTATAGATCCGTATATGTTTTCTAACCTTATGGACACTATCAACCACATAGGGACACTATATTTGACACTAGTGTATAGATAATTATATAGTGTTGAATCACATAAATTCATAAAAATTGAAACCTATGGGTCAGCATATTTATATTATTGAACCATATCATGAGATATTTTCAAAAGGTGTAGTATAAATACAAATCTAAACCTTCTCATTGTTCATCTAGTAAATACCAAGTAAATACCTACCAAGACTCAATCAATAAATCACATAAATAAGTTATTATTCAATATTTGACCCTATTTATTCATTAGTAAGAGGAGTAGTCATATAAAAGGTCTGAATTATTCAAAGAGCATCCCATGAGTAGTATCCATCAAATTACAAGCTAGATCATTACATGCATCTACTTATAAGATACTGTTAGAACATTTAATGTCTAAGTGGGATAGTTTATACCCTTATCATACTTTGGTGTGTAATTAAATAATAATAATTTATTATTTATTAACATGAGGTGAAAACCTCATGTAAATAAATAATAAAATTTAAAAAGTTTATTACTTACCAAATTAAATTAAATGATTCTCAAGATGGTTAAACTATTGGTTAAAATAATAACCTCCCTTTATCCACATTATAAATATGGTTTTACCCATATTTTAGAATAAACTTTGTAATTTGGTAAACTTAATGTGAACTCAGTGAATTTTATATTTGCATGTGGCAAATATTTTACAAAAGTTATGTGAAGGCTTATGTGAAAAAGTGATAATTAATAAGGCTTTGTATTAGGCTTTGTTTTCTCAATTAAATGAATATCATATTTTTGTGTTTTTAATTCTCAAGTTTTTTCTCATATTATCTTTGTGTTATGTGTCCATTAACCTATGATTACTCTTATGTTTTGTTAATAATTTACATCCTAGTTCTACTATGTGTACATTACTTGTAGTTTGTATAATTCATCTTGGAATAAAAGCCTAAGTGGGTGTATCTTATTTCTAAATCCATTGTGAGGAGCCTCATATTAAAATTTTAAAAAATAAATCTATATTCAATCTTGTAAAACCTTGGTACATTCATGGAGGCATCCAATTTTGTGTAAAATTATTTCTACAACACTTTTTGGTGTTGTGGAAGTTTTTAGAGGACAAATAGTGTATATAACACCCCATTCAAGCATTTAATATCCATTTCAAGCATCTAAAGCTATATTTTGAAGTCTAAAATCAGCATGGGATGCTATTAATAGAGGTTGTATAACCTTCTTTACCTATAATAATAATAAATTCACCAAATAACTTCTTCACTTGTTTCTTGTGCTTGAATATTGAGATCTGGTGCATTGTGGTTTACCTAAACATCATGTTTTTCCCTTGAAGACATTATCAATATCTATTTATTTTTATTAGCTATAGATGCACCAAGTATAGCCTAGAGGGAACTAAAAATATTCATTTCTCAGTCTAAATTTAATTTTGAAGCTTTTTTTATCTTTATAATGAAAATTTAGGGTGATTAAATTTTTTACAAAGGCTCTAGTGGCCTCTTATAAGCTCTATGAATTTATAAATACCACCTGAGTACCATACCTATGCCATATGTAGCTATATAAATGGCTATATTTCAAGATAAAAATTATATTATTGTATCACAATCTCAATATGCACATAATATTTTTGTTAAGTTTAATATGCTTGATTGTAAATATACATCTACTACTATTAAATTTAGTGTTAAACATGATCCAAACCCTACATGTGAAAAAGATAAACCTACTCTATATAGACAACTTATTGGTAGTTTGATTTATTAAATCATTATTTAACCATATGATGTTGGTGCTACTTATAGATTCATGTAGGATCCATGTTTTGATAATTAGAAATTAACTAAACATATACTTCATTATATAAAATGAACTATTAATTTTTATTTTTTTAATTATTATATTGATAATGGTAAATTTTATGGTTATTGTGATGATGATCATGTTGGTAATACCATAGATTGAAAATTTACTTTTAGATTGTATTTAAATTTGGTGCAGGGGTCATCATTTGTATCATTAAAAATCAACCCACCATCTCTATCTCTTCTACCTAATTAGAGTAAAAAATTACTATAGAATATGTTAAATAATCCATATGGATATAAAGTTTGTTAGGAGAACCTCATTTGGATATTTCTCATAGTACAACCCTTCATTGTGATAGCCAAAATTATATAGATCTAGTGAAAAATCTAGTTCAACACCAATGAACTAAACATATTTAATTTCATGTGTATTTTATTTAATAAAAATTACTCAATGGTGATATTGATCTACATTTTTATCCATGCAAGTGGTAGATATTTTCAAAAAACTTCTTGGTGCTACCAAGTTTTATCAGTTTCATGTAATGATGGGCCTCTCAAAGTTTCCATTTAGGGGGAGTGTGCATGACAATGCCACTTCATAATGCCATGTGATCCTTCTTATTTTATATTCTTATTCTCATTGTAAAACACCATAAAATTCATGTGAAATTTATGTTATTTTAGTAAAATTTATGTGTAAATTTTAGTTTGTACCCTAATACATAAAATCATATAGTAATGGAGGTCCTTATGTTATAAAGGCTCCAAAAATGCTTAGATGATTATTCATGATAAACTATGAGATGTCTCATAATCATGTTAGTCTATACTTAATTTATAATAGTTTATGGATTAGAATTCCTTTTGTTTCAAAAGGTGATGTTTGGCATGATGAAGGTTTTAAATATTTTAATTCTATATATTTTATAATTCTTGTATTAAGGTGACTATGAAAAATTTCCCCACTTGGAATTAAGGGGGATTGATCAAAAATTTAATGTCTAATTAGGTTAGTTTAGACCCTTAGCATACTTTGGTGTGTAATTAAATAATAATAATTTATTATTTATTAACATGAGGTGAAAACCTCATGTAAATAAATAATAAAATATAAATTGTTTATTACTTACCAGATTATATTAAATGATTCTTAGTATGGTTGGCCCTATTGATTACAATCATCACCTCCCTTCATCCACATTATAAATATTTTCTTACCCCTATTGTAAAGTAAACTTTGTAATTTGTGTAACTTGGTGAATTTGAAATTTATATGTGGTAAATATAAAGGTTATGTGAAAAAGTGATAGGTAATAAGGATTTGTATTTGGGTCAATAGTTTCTCAATTAATTAAATATCATATTTACGGGGTTTTTACCTCTAGAGGTTTTTACCATGTTATCTTTTTTTTTGTTTATTGATATATGATTAATCTTATGTTTTGATAATAATTTAAATCCTAGATCTATTATGTGTACATTACATGTAGTTTTTATATTTCATTAGATATTAAACCATTATTCACACACACACACACTCTCACACAAATGAGATAAATACATAATTTTGAGTCCCTCCTTAGAGTATTGTATATGTCAATAGTTCTCATTGATAGAGGGGTTTTGGAGATCAGTTCAACATCATGATGCCACTAACCCATTTTTGGTAAACACATGCCAAGGGTGAATAAGGTGAAGAGATAGAGTTTTATCCATAAGTAGACATATAAAAAATGTGTTCCATAAATGAATGCATCATCAAAAAGGTGATATGAATCTTAGAATAACAAATTTGGTTAAATCAATATCTAGCTCATATTTTATACTAGATAATAGCATCATAAAATAGATAATAGCATTGATGGTAGTTTCTTAAGGTTGATGATAGTGTTCATGGCTCCATAAACATAATTTCTATAATTTGATGACCATATTATAATCCTTATCCTACACAATTATAACTATGTATAAATTAGATCTACTTGTTGATTATAAATATAGCTAATTATCATTTCTCCTTGACATTACAATCAATAAAACATATTTTGAATTTGGCACTTTATATATTTAACACATCTTAGTATTTTAATTTAGAATATTAATTTATATAATATTTTAATTAACTATCCTGCTATAGATTAATTTTATTCATCCTTATTTATAGCTTAGTCTATCCCTTTAAACCTTAACAACATATTATCCAAAAAAGGTTAAACATTTGGTGAACTTGAACACTATGTATTTCAATGAAAATCCTAGCTTACTCTAGGGTGTTTATCCTCCTAAGGTTTATATTTAATTTACTTATTCACATTTTTTTTCATTTACATGCAACCTAGGCATAAAACTATAATAGGTGGTATTCCTATTGAATATCTTGAGCTACCATTTGGGCCACCTAAAATGTATCAAGTTAATACTATGTCAAATTATACTAAGAATGAGAGTGAAAATAATGATAATGAGCCACATACTAAAAAATTATCATATAATATGAATATAATCATGAGGATAATGAAACAAATGAGCATAATTAAAATTACCAATTTGATTGAGAATAAGTTAAATCTATTGTATTATTTTGAGAGTTCATTTGTGTAAATTTTTAATATATCTAGAAGATCCTAAATAATATATTAGAAACTCAAAAATTGAAATGTGTTAGTTAAAAACCATTTCTATCTGTTTATATAAATATTTAGGCTATTGGATATGCCTATAACACATTCCTTCCCATTTCCCATCCCTTGGGCACAACATTGCCTAATAAATCTAGTGGGGGAAAGGAATATATTTTCAAACCATTTTCCCTCTAAATTCAAACAAAAATTGCCACATCCTCCATGGGTACAATTAGTAATTTAACTTAATCATTGGTTTTAATTCCTACATTAACATAAGTGGTGTTTTCATACCCTTTGATGCTTTTTCAAATCTTAAATATTAATACCAATGGGTTTAAAGTACAAACTCTACTCTAAGTTATAAAAAAATGGAAGCTAATATTACCAACATCAAACAAAATGATTTGAAATCAACTCATGCGATTGATTCATAATATGTATTACATAATCCTCTATCACCTAAGATATATTTTTACCCTTTGCCAAATAGATTTTTTTCACCCAAGTTTATATTTTATGATGGCAATGATCCTAAATAACATCTTTGATATTTTTATGCAGAATGCCTTGATTATGCTTCAAATGATAAACTTTTGAATAAATTATTTTTAAGGATCCTAAAGGACTATGTTTTAATATGGTTTTATGACTTACCAATCCAATCATTGAAATTATTCAAATCCCTATAATATTAGTTTCTATCACATTTCTCCATCACCATCACTAAAAATATGTCATATGTGTAAATTTATAATATGAAACAAGGAACCAATGATTTTATCAATGAATATGTCGTGAGGTATAAAATAATGTTAAACAAAATTACAAATCCAATGGAAAATAAAGATATTAAATAAATATTTAATAAAAAAAATATTGTCCCATTACACGAGTAATTATTTTAAAGAAGTTAAATTTTTTTGATGACTTATGCCATATTTTTAATATCAAGAAAGAAAAATTGTTTCCTTAAACAAGCTTAATTATGTATTAAACACTCTAATTACATCCTATACCAAATTTCATATCAAACCAAGCTATAAGGTAAAACTTATATAACCTAAGGAAATAACCACAACTGTTAATGTAGTATCACAATAAACTAATTACCTCATCTTATCCAATGCACCTAAGAGACAATTTACATAATTACTAAAATATCTAACTTCACTATTTGATAAGCTTATCTGGTTTCATCTCATATCTCTCCCTCCTCTTATAAAATTTGATATGAGTCAACTTATACCATCAAGTTATGATGTTAATGCATATTGTGACTATCAGCAAGGCTCTAGAAATTCTAAAAACAAATTTTATACATTAAAACACAAGGTTCAAGACCTTAGTGATAATAAATAGATTGCCTTTTTTGATCCTATAAAGGATTCTAGTTCACAATTTGGTAACCATCAAAACCAGAAGATATTTGACAATTCATTGCAAGGCCATTATAAGTAAGACTCAGAGATGAAAATGGTATATAATTAACATATTACTAAACCACATTATGGGAACCAATTATATGGTATTATTGGCATGTATACATGCACAATACATCCTATTGCTCAAATTTCTTATATTTCCTTTGATGATAGTGAAATTATAGATAATGATGCATATATTTATTCATTATTTATCCATACATACCTTGATCATCATCCTATACATATCATTATTATTTATAATGGTTTTAGTGATATCATATGTACCATGACATTACTTACACATTTATGATATACACATGATGATTAATACACTTTGACTAGAATAGTCAAAGAATTTAATGGGACATCATATCACATTATTGGTGAGATTTAATTACCTTTAAAAGTTGGTACAACACATGTGGTTAACTACCTCTTTATTTATACCATACATGGGATTCTTTGACATGTTATTTGGATGACCTTAGATACATAACATTTATGTTGTACCTTCCATAGTGCATGGGTGAATTAAATACATTCATATAAATAAGGTAGTTATATTTTCCAAAATTCCATATGAACATCCACTTAAATAAGAGAAGTTTATTCCCATGTAGTTACTTATAAAACCTAATAAGGTTAATCATCCATGAATAGTTAAGCAAAAATCAATTCCATTTCCTAGGTGGCTTATACTTGAGAGACCTTTACACTAGAGATAGACAATGGATTCCATGGAATCCTCATCTACCCCTACACAACATACAAAATTACATAGAGAAACTCAACATGTTCTAATTATTTTAAATCCAAAGAAACCAAAGAGTACTAAATAATTAGTTCCACAAACTAGTACTTCTAATACTAATAATTCATGACCATATACTCCTATGAGGCATACACAAAGTATTATCAATGCTTCAAATCTAAATATGACACTTATACATGTTGATTGGTAGTATAAGTAGTATGATTCACCATATTTTTACTATATATCACCTTATGATCATACCTTATATGGTATAATTAGCTAGACCTCACTTTCTAAAAATTCAAAAATACTAAAAAAAAATAAAAAATAAAATAAATCTAAAAAAAATAATATTCAATAAAATAAAAAAACATTCAAATGACCAAGAAAATATAAAAATATTTAGTGTTCCCATGTTTACAAGATCATTGGAGCCCATGTAATTTGTTTCATGTTAGTGTATATCATATCATTTCTTTTATATACACATATATGTTTCATGCATCATTGACTTGATATAGGCATCCCACAAACAAATGATATATGCACATACAAATGTTGGATCTCTCCTCAACCCACATTATATAGTATGGTCAATGAATCTACTTATTTAATCATAATTGATATGGTTACATATAATTTATGATCATTTATACATTATCATGTTTGAGATTATATACTAATTCTTACACATGTATGTCCATGATTATATCTTTCAAATTGTACTTGATATATTATGTTACATGACAATTTTTTGGAACACATAAAGGTAGGGACTAGTATGATATTATTATGTTGGCTAATTATATATCATTTATTAAAATTATCACTTACTTTAGTGTATTTCATTACTTTTTATTATCTTGTTTCTATAACATTTGAATATGTTCCTTGCCTATTAGACCCTATGCCATTATATGTTTCTTGTACATTTGAATATGTCATTCCATGTTATTAAAAATTTAAATATTTTATTTCCTTTTAATTATGAAGCATTTTAACATTCCCTTTGTATGAGGTCTCCTTATACCATTCTTTTGCATGACATTGAGTGCTCTTATTTGTGTTTTTGATGGTGTAGACACCCATTTTGGTACAAGTACACATATTTATAGCCTCATTTTATGTATATACCTTTTGATTGAGGATTAAACATATAGTGATGTGAACTCTTATGGACCTATCCAATTCCATTTTATTTCACTTGATTTACCCACCCCTTTGGGCATTTATGTTATTTTATTATTATTCATCTAATATATGCCAAGGATCCCCACTTATTATTTTCTATTATTTATACATATTATCCCCTAGACACTTGAATATACTTTATACACTTACATCAACATTAGTGTCTAGCTATAATGCAGGTGTCCAATCTTATATTCTTTTCATTTTACATATATTTCACTTTTTTGGCCATTTTTATCCCTCATTTATTCATTATATTATCATATTTTAGCATGTCACTAGGTTATAATTCAAAACCAAGAGGTCCTTATATATAAAAATGATATATTCTAATTAAGACACCTAATAATACAATTTGGAAATTATCTAATTGGAAAGTACTATGCATTTCAAGCTATCAAATTGCACTACAATATTGAGTCAAATATCTGAAGCATTTAAAAGGTCAAATATACTATTGTATTACTTGTACCAAAGTTAAAGAGGAGAAATATCATATAGTCACACTATTAAAATATCACACACATTATTAGGAGGGATAAATACATGTGAGTCTGAGGCCCTCTTTAGAGTATTGGCTATATAGGTAACACTTAACAATAAATAGGGTTATTAGGTATAGATCGACTCACATGCAAACCCCATTTTACCAACTTATAAGAGGTCTAATGCAAATTAATTGGGTTTTTTATTATTATCTAGATCACACACATAAGAATACACATCCAATGATGTAAAATATCTACATAGGTGACAATGGACATTTGGTGTAAATTTGGATCCATTATCATGCATATCTTTGATTAGACCCCTATGTTGGAAGAGAACACTTGTGTCAATACTACTATCCCTATTCGACATAACTATTAAGTATAAAAAATAACTATAATATAGAATGAACAAGGTTAATATATTTAAGGTATACCTATGATTATTCCTAATCAATTTTGTATTCCAAAATGGAACATCAAATAAGATATTCTCTCTTTTATCCCTTAGCTACTTTGTAATTTATATATTTCATGCACATGTTTAAATGAATTGTATTATCAAAGTATTATATTAAATTTCTTAAATATAACTATTACAATACTATATTTAAATAAATTTTATTATTTGTATGTTTTTCTTGTGAAATCCAAAAAGCATAAAACATTTGGTGAAACCATGCTCTGTTTATTGGAACAAAACCCTAGTTTACATATTAAGGTTTTCAACTTATTCAAAAGTTCATTTCAGATTTCTATATTTTATTTCTAGATATAATTTTTATCCTAATTATATGGGCATATATTATAAATTATTATCTACATTATTTATTTGGCCTTAGTGGCTTTGTGTTTTATAGTTATCTTAAACGTTAAAACCCTTATGGAATCACTAATAAAATGCCATACATGGAAATTATTGTTACTTTAATGCACCCAATGATCAATGTATTACATGTAAATATATTATAGAACAATACAAATAAGATTTAACCTCTTTTTCTTACAAATATGATAATGGAAAAATTAATGATGCAAATGTAAATGTAAATGAGCAAGGTATTGATTAGGATGTTTATACTTTTGGGTATGATCAAGATGAAATCCCTCTTGGCTATAAAATTTATCCTATTCATTTTTGTACAAAAATAAATGGTTAAAAAATATACAAAATGATAGAATCTATAATGTTTAAAATCAAAAATTTTCATGCATGCCTTCTTTAGTTACTTCAAAAAGTGAGTGTGCTTCCTCCCCTTTTAATAATGCAAAGTTGAAGAAGTTGAATGTTCCTCCTCTATATCGAATGATGAAAATGTTGATGAAATCAAGTGTTTTTTACTCTCTAATTATTATTAATGTTGAAAATTATATTCTATATTTGGATTATTCAAATGGAAATAGCCAAATTTGTTCTTCCCCCTTAGTTTGTGATGGGCAAAATGTATGTCATATGTCTCCCATTATCTTGCTTGAGGAAAAACAATTGCATATAAAAATAATAAGGAATTACTTAAAAAACATGAATTTTTTTGGAACATAAATAACCTCCCAAGAATATTTCATGTATCATTTGTAAAGATCAAGTAATATAAGACAAAGGAAATCAAAACTAGCTTGCATCTTCTCTCTTTCCTTTAAAAAGTAAAAATGAAAGTGAACATTGCATTATTTCCTCTCATGATGTTTCAAATTAAATATAAAATGTTTATTTTCTTCCATAATTTGAACTTTATGATATAAAAGATCAAATTATTACAAGTGAAATTTTTTCCCCTTCTCCTATTCAATGTCAAGAGATTTTTAGTGAAAATAATAAAAACATTTATGCAATAAAAAATGATATACTCACCTATTTAACCATGGATACCCATTTGAGACATGAAGTAAAAACATGTGCTAATTAAACCCTTGATATTGGAAAGGATTCAATTATTCTTATGTTCCATATGCATGGTAATTTACAACCACTAGAAAAATCTTCTTATGATATGTTATCTATCATGACTACCATGGTAGATTTGAAACAAGTCAACACTATAAACTAAAAATTTATTCTCATGAGGATATTATTAAGGAGAATACATTAAAATAAAAACCTATTTGTAGGAATGTATTTTATAAACTTATCCTTAAAACTTTATTATGCTTGAGGTATCTTCTTTTAATAGTCAATGGTACCCTACTATTAATTTATGATAATATATACACTCCTTTGAACATTGGGATCAAAATGGAAGCTTACTCTTAAAGAATTTTCATCATAGATTAACCCAAGGGGATATTTTTTGGTTTTATAGTATTATTAATATTTCATTATCAAATTTAAAAAAACTTGAAGATGTGTTTCTATCAAATTTTCATTATTATACCTTACCTTAGTTACCATTGGAACATTTTCAAGTATTAAAATAACTAGAAAATGAGTCTATATAGGACTATGTTATTCAATTTAAGGATGATTTATATTATTTAACATATACACCATTAGATTTATAATTAAAATTTATATTTAATATAAGTATTCCTTATCCACTTAGATAAAGATCATTGCATAATCCCTTTGCTTCATTCAAGACATTATATTGGGATGTGAAAAAATATGAATGTGTTTTAATGAATATCCAACCAAGATGCTTATATCTTCACTATAAATAATGCATGATAAGAGTCATGTTTTCAATACAAATAAACAATTACAAAAAGGGAATATGCACAAATATGGGGGATAAAAAATGTGACACACTGAAAAACACAAAAAATTTTATGTAAAGGGTGTATACCTTTTTCTAAAGGGCATACACCATGTTTAAAAAAAATGAATGTAAATATCATAAGGTTTGGTCCCAATAATAAAGGGCATATGCCATTTTGAGATAAGGGTGTACACCCTTTACAAATGGTGTACACCCTTTAGAGTGAAAAGTGCATACACCTTTTAGAGTCCAAATGGCATATGCCCTTTACAATCCAAAGGGTGTAAACCCTTTAACCTAGATTTTTTTTGTGTTGTGTTTATGTTTGTGTGCACTTTGAGTTGTATTTTTTATATTACTTAATTTTATATTATTTTTACATTTAATTTTATATTCCTATAATTTAAAATTATTTTACTAAATATAACAAATTAGGGCCACTTTACATCTTCTAAAATTGGTTACAAAGTTGTAGGAGTTACCATTTAGAAGTTAGGTTTCAAAAATCCATTCTAGTCAATACATAGTTCATAATTATAAGATAAAAATATAGAATGATAAATTAATTTTTTAATCATGTTACATATGTAATAGATCTATACCATTGAGGATTACATACCTACTTTACCTACTTGAGTATTCCCTTTTTACTTTAGCTACTTGAGTATGCCCTACCTGATTGAATAATTAATCCATATCTTGATCTCAATTAGTATTCCATACCTAAATACACAATTTATATCTTTATCTTTAATATTCCTTAATAGTGTCAAAGTGAATTCTCCACTTACTCAACCTTGCCTAATTTAAGGTCTTCTAGAAACTTGCTTGCAATTAGGTCTCTTCCTGACCATAAACTATCTTTTGGTCTATCATAAAAGGTCTTCTAATTATTGGCTTTTAAATAATAGTGACCTTATTATTTATTATTATATATTGACTTATTATCCTATGTATTTAGACTAAAACACACTTATAATGACTTAAAATAGGGTATTTAGTCCTAAAACAATAATCTACCTTCAATAAAAACCCTTCTTTGACTCCTAACCACTCAATTGTACATCATCACTTATTTAAACAAGATTTTGATGGTTTCACCAATTATTTGACTCAATTTTATTATTCAATGAATAAATTCAAATCAAAACTTAGATGACAACAACTCTACCCTTTATAGGCCTATTAGGCCATATTCTACCTCTTAAGGACTTTTTACAAAGAGGTATACAACTACCATGTTTTTTGGACTCATTCACTTTAAAAACTCAATTAAAATATTTATCCAATGATACAAGACTCATATGTGTCTTTACACAAGCTCAAAATACCAATTAGATCACCAAAGTGCCCAAAAAGTTGACTCTATCCTAAGAACTATTATAATACTATATATAGGCATGTTTGGTCTTGAAAAGGTGTTCTTAATTTAAATTCATCAAAGGAGTATTATATATTTTTATTAATATTATTATATGGGACTATCTCTAAGGAAGAAAACTAATTTCCTTTTTTGGTTTCTTAAGAGTTGGACTTCAATGGCAACTCTGCTCTTTAGGTTTGGATGGCCTAATCTACCTACTTGGAAGGATATTGACTTGGCATAGCTTAAAAATGCTTTGAATAACTTTAAATAATTATTCTATAGTGTTTAAACAATAAAACAAGACCTTCACAATAGGTTTAGACTCAATCAACAAAGTAAAACACTTGAAGTTTCTCTTGACAAGCTTTCTTATGACTATCTATTGGTAAATCAAAACATAGTCCTCTATATATGTAAGCACAAGGTGATTTTGAGCATGATACCTATTTTAATACATTATAAACCTTATATAACAACTTACCTATGAGTTTTATGAGATTTCACTAGTTCAAATGAAATTTATGGTTCTTTTTATATCAAAAACCTTATTCTAGGGTTTGACTATGCACATAGATCTTGATAGCTTCAAATTGATTGTTCATACAATTGAAGACTATTTTCAAGAACACTTGAAAGAGTCTTGAATACCTCCCTTAACTTCTCCAATATTCTAAACAAAATAATCTAAATAGGGTTTAGAAAGTTTAAATGACATGAACCTTCAATTAAGTATAAATTATCTTCAAATGAAGTTGGATTCCATTCACATAATGCAATAACTTTGTGAATAAGAAAATTAAGTAACAACACACCTTTTATTCATAAGAAAATAATTATTTTAACTAAATAGACCCCTATTCTATCTTTACAGACTATCAAATCTACTTGCATTCATGAATTTCTTCACTTTTCAAGCTTGTTCTGACCATCAATTCCTTTTTTGTAGGTTGAAAGTTGATAAAGTTGTTAGAGATGTACTATACTTGGAGACTTGGATTTTGATATATTTGACTTGGAATATTCTTAAAAACCTTATTCTCAACTTAGAAAATGAACTTTAATTAATGGGTCTATTAATATGAATAAATGAATAGCCTATAACATTTAACCTATATCACATATATAGTAATGATGTAGTAATTCATACATTAAAATTACCACATACATATTACTACATGCAGGTATGCAGTCACTTATACATGACATCTTCCTTTGGTCATGATACAGTCACTCATACTAGACATAAATGTAACTAATCACCTTAGTACATTCCAGTTCCACCCAAACCATTAACCCTAAACCCCAAAACCTAAACATTAAACCTTAAAATATAATCATTTAAACCTAAACCCTAAAACCCAAACCCTATGCCATAAACCCTTAACCATGAACACTAAATAATATACCTAAAACCTAAATCCTAAGCTTTAAACCTTGAACCCTTAACCCTAATAAATTATCCCTTAACCCAAAACAATAATATTAAACCCTAAACCCTAGACCATAAACATTTAACCTTAAGAAATGAAACTCTAAACTTTATACCATAGACCTTAAACCCTAAAACCTAAACTATAAGCCATTAACCCTTAACCCAAAATTATAAACCTAAAATCCTAAATCTTGAACACTAAACCATAAAACCTTAACCTTATACCCTTAATTCTAAACACTAAACCCTAAAAAAATTAAAATC
This sequence comes from Torreya grandis, assembly GCA_037957365.1. Taxonomy (NCBI): domain Eukaryota; kingdom Viridiplantae; phylum Streptophyta; class Pinopsida; order Cupressales; family Taxaceae; genus Torreya; species Torreya grandis. The sequence goes on from JARHVA010002350.1 coordinate 1,362,073, forward strand.
ATAAATCTTAAACCCTAAACACTGAACCCAAAACCCAAATCCAAAACCTTGACCCCTAAATTTTTAACCCTAAACCCTAATTTTGAAACCATAAGCACTAAACTCCAAAACATGAAATTTGAACCCTAAACCACAAACCCATAACCATAAAACCTCAAAATCAAAACCATAAACCCTAAATCTTAAAACCATAAACCATAAACCTCAAAACCAAAATGTCAGAACCCAAATGACCAACAATAGACACTAAAATATAAACCTTAAACCCTAAACCCTTCACCCCATACCCTAAAAAATGAATCCTAAACCATGATCACTAAACCTAAACATTAAACCCTAAACCCTAAATCCTAAACCTTAAAACCTAAACCCCAAATCCTAAACTCTAATCCATAATCCATTAAAACCTAAAATATAAACACTAAAACTTGATACCAAACCCAAAACTCTAAATAACAAGATGTAAACTCCAACCCATGAATAATAAACCCTAAAATAAAAACCTAATCCATACACCCTAAACTCTAATATACAAACCCTAAACCACTAACCTTAAACCCAAAACCCTAACAACTAAGCCCTAAACCTTTAACCCCTAACCTTAAATTCCAAAACAAAATCCCTAAACTCTAAATCCTTAATCCTAAACTCAAAACCTAAAAACCTACACTTAATACCTAAAATTTTATACCCAAGCCTAAAACCTTAAACCATAGGTCATAAACCCTAAACATTAACTCCTAAACTAAAAATTCTAAACCCAAACCAAAAACCAAAAACATAAATAGTAAACCTAAATCCTTAAACCCTAAACCCTAAAATTAAAACCATAAACCGCAAATCATAAACTCTAAATCATAAATACTAAACCCTAAATCCTAAACCCTAAGCCTTAAGACCTAAACACTAAATCCTAAACCCTAAAAACTAAAAACTAAGTTCCAAAGACCAAACCCTCAACCTTAACCCCTAAGACCAAAATGCTCAACCTTAGACCCTAAACCCTAAACCTTAAGTGTGAAACTGGAAACCCAAAACCCTAACCCCAAACACCAAACCCCAAACCATAAAATATAAACCATTGACCTTGAGCCACAAATCATAAATCCCAAACCTTTAAACATAAAATCTAAAGTATAATACCTAAATTCTAATCCCTAATCCACAACACTAAAAATTGAACCCTAAATGCTAATCCCTATACCCTATACCCTTAACTATGAATCTTAAACCATCAACCATTAACCATAAACATTAAACCATAAATTTATATATCCTAAATCTATAACCATACACCATAATCTTTAATTATCACCTATATATAGAAATTATATGGGGTATTGGTTGAGCCATATATTGAAAAGAGAGGGGGCATTCTCACCTATATAGAGAAAGGAATGACTAAGGACATTTATTTAAAAGGCTTCAATGTGGATTTAGGCTAAATTCCTAGATAATATGTGGGTTTTTTAATCAATGGGTCTATCAATAATAAATGACTAACCTATAGCATACAACCTATAACATACATATAATAATGATATAGTCATTCATACATTACTTCTACCCCATACCCAGTACTACATGTAGGTATGTTATCACTCACACATGACATATTCATGTGGTTAAGATACAATCACTCATACTAAACATGAATGCATATAATCACCCTAGTACACTTCATTTACACCTAAACCATTAAATTTAAACCCCAAACTCTAAGCCTTAAATCCTAAACCCTTAACCCCAAACCTTAAGAAATAAAATCTAAACCATGAAAATTAAATCATATACCTAAACCCTAAATGTCTTAAACCTTAAATACTTAACCCTAATACATTAATCCTAAAACCAAAATAATAATACCTAAACCCTAAACCCTAAACCCTAAAACTTAAACATATAACCTTAAAGCCTTAAACCCTAAACTTTATATGCTAGACCCTGAACCCTAAAACTTAAAATTTAAGACCTTAACCCTAAAACCCAAACCATAAGCCTAAAATACTAAATCCTAAGTACTAAAACATAAACATTTAACCTTATACCATAAATATTAAAAATTAAACCCTAAACACAAAATTCTAAATCATGAACCTTAAACCCTAACACTTAACCCTAGAACCTAAACCCCAAACCCAAAACCTTGACCCTAAAATCACAACCTTAAACCTTTAACCTTGAAATTTGAAACCTAAGACACAAACCCATAGCCATAAAACCTCAAAACCAAAATTATAGACCCTAAATCCCAAAACCATAAACCTTAAAACCTAACTGTTAAAACCCAAACAATCAACCCCAAACAATAAAAACTAAACTTTAAACCCTAAAAACTTGACCCTAAACCCTAAAAATGAAACCTAAATAATGAAATATAAACCTAAACACTAAATCCTAAACCCTAAATCATAAAACTCAAAACCTCAATCCTAAACCCTATACACTAATCCCTAATCCATAAAATCTTAAATCCTAAACCTTAACCCTAAAACCTGAACCCTAAATACTAAAACTTAACACCAAAACCAAAACCCTAAATAATAATATTTAAGCCCAAAACCTTGAATAATAAACCCTAAATTATAAAACCTAGTCCCTACATCCTAAATCCTAAACCCTAAACCTAATACTAGAAACCTAAAAACTAAGTTCTAAATATGAACATAGGGTACATAAGTTTTAACATCTACACATGACCTACTTGGCCATCCATTTCAAGGCCATCCCCTTAACTATAAATCTCATTTTCAAAACCCACTCATATTAAGTCCTCCACTATGACCATTCTCATAACCTTAAGACAAACAACATATATTGTGAAGACCACACCATAGAGGAATGATGCAAGCATTAGCATTTATATTCAATCCCCTCTCCACTTTCCTATCATAATTCCCACACAAGTAAAAATATTTAAATTTAAGGATAAAACTTGACATATTAATGTTAGTGACACAAATTCTAATAATTTATACTTGTGAGCCTCATCATTCTTTGAGAATAACTCCCAAACATGAGAATACCCAAAATGCTCTGGCCCTTTCACTCAACATTTGTAACCCAAATAGAAAATAAATAATTTTGGCTAGAAAAATGATTTCACCTCATACTTATAAAAATATTAATACCAATGAGTAATATACACATGCACTACACTCATCAACATCTATAGAGTAGAGGTGACAAGGGCAGTGAGATCCAACAATTTTAAAGGTCAAATCTAGAAACTATCAAGAAATGATAAATTGTTAAATATAGAAACCATCAAGAAATTCCAAAACACATGTCATTGAGTCTATTACTATGTGGGCAAGTTATAAATTGGGTATCAATATCCTTTACAATGACCTAAGACCAAATCTCAGAAAGCATTAACCTACCACTCTTCATAAAGTAATAAGAGGTCTACGTTATAAAAAAATATAATACACAAATCCAAGGCAAAAAAAAAAAAAAATCAATCCAATATTAGATCTTATATCAAATAGGAAACATAGTTTCCTTCATACATTTACCATTTATTTTTGAACCTGAGTATACAGATCATTCCAACATTGATTTTAGATCAAGGGAGAATTATAAAGTTTCATTTATTGTAACTTGTTTTTCCACATATGAATTTAAATAAAATCCTCCCCCATAGTAGTTATAATTTAAAATCCATGCCATGATTCTCATAATGATCCCATGATAATCACACCAATTTTTAAAATGAATTATTAGCAACGAAACTTGTGTTCTCAATGCAACTCAGGATTTTAATGTAGTTTGGGATCCTAATACAACTTGAGATGGAAATATAACTTGAACATGAAATAAAATTGAAGATGGAAACACAACTCAATATCCTAATGTAAATCAAGCTCCCAATGTAACTTGGGATCAAAATATAACTTGGGATCCCAATGCAACTTGGGATCAAAATGCAACTCAGGCTATAAATGAAACTTAGGCTCTTAATGTAACTCAGGATCATAATGTAATGTGAACTCACAATACAACTTGGGCTCATAATGTAACCCATTATCACTCACCAACATCATATAAATTTAGCATTGATAATAAATGTAGTCTATAGAATATTAAATCATTTTTTAATCCACATGTACATCCCCATATCCACAGAGCATACCAACATCATTTTTTTACACTTAGGAGGAAACATAGTTTCCATTTTTATAACTCATTTTACAAATATGAGTATATGAAGAAAGTGAAAATATGAAATTTTTTATCTATCATGATTTTTCACCATCATTCATCATTCAAAATTAATTTATACCATGAAAATGCAAAGAGGATATTATCTTATTTCTACCATGGAAATCATTTGACAATCTCCCTAGAGTAATAAATCATGGCCTACCCAATCTACTAGACATGAATGAGAATAATCACCCTAGTACACTAAAATTATAAAAAAAAATCAAAACACCATTCAAGATTCATTTGAAAAAGATATTATTTATTTTGAAAAACATTTCTACTAACTACTGGATTGGAACACACTCTACCAAATGAAGGAGTGAATAGGGATGATGAGAGCATGATTAGCTATGATGAGGGCCAATGAGGTAATGAAAATGAGGCATTATGATTAATGAGGAGGGAATTATTAGGGATGATGAAATATGATAAGCTTTGATAAGGGAGTGATTAGGGATAATGAAAAATGATGAAGGATTGACTAGGGACGATGAGAAATGATGATGGTTAATGAGGGAGTTATTAGGGATGATGTCACATCTCAATTTCTCTCTAAGATTAACAAACATTTGATTCATGTATTTTTATGGTTGTTAATTGATTAGATACTATTTGATTAATATTTATTACATATGTTGATTATGGGATAATTATATTTTTCTTAATTTAAATGATTGATTAGTTATGGGGCTAGCTATACTTTCCTATTATGTACTTGATGATCATGTTTTCTAGTATATACAATAGTATTTTATGGATATATTTATGTTTTGGGATAACTACCTTCATTTTTTTGAGGTGGATGTAGGACAAATCCACCCCTAAAAGTGTGATGGAGGGAGAGAATCATCAGAGAGGGTGGTGTAAATGGATGCATTGGGAGATGATAGAGAGAAAGAATAGAAACCCCCACACACATCATGATAGATTAACATGTTTTATGTTAATTGATTGATTTAGATAGATTTAGTATGTATTTATTTTACCTACATTTAAATTATTGTTAATATGCTTTTTATTATGATCTTGTTTGTTTTTCGACGATCATGTTGATTTAAATGTGTGATTGCACTAATCTAGTTGTGTTATTGAATTAATGGTTGTTGATGTTATTACTTTAGTGAAAGAGTGAATTTGTGAATATAGTATATGACTTACCTTTGTATAGGATATATTTTTGTATATTATAAATAGTGATTTTTTGGATTCATATATGTAGGTATCAGATAAATTCTAATATTGTGCTTAATTGATTTGTTAAGTAAAATTGATACTTAGAAGTTATTATTGTTCATAATAATTGCATGTTTTAATGTCAAATTGATAGCAATAGTGCCTTTGATAAATGATAAGGGAGAACATCATTATAGTAAACTTAGATTTGATTAAGGTTGAATTATTCATATTATTAAATAATGATTATATTGTTTGCATGACTAGGTGAAGTCATAATATTAAGGAATGTGTTTATGAATTATAGTGGAAGTTGTGATTAGTTAAATTAACATGGAAATATATAATGTTGATATATTTTTTTAAAAATTTGATGGTATTTTAATAACCATAGGCTATATCAACATTTTCATATGGAATTATAAGATTTTTATGGATTTTTGTGAAGTTAATGGTTTCATGCATATTTCAAAGGGGATAATATAATTGTTAGTTTATTTTTTTAATCATTTGAGCTTTTGATATGATTAGGGTTTCTATGATTTTAACTAGTGATAAAAAGGGATTAAGACAAAATCAAGTTTCCATATGGATTATTATGAGTAAATTAAGGTAAAAATATTAGTTCTCTATTGTTGATTGTGAATTCAGTTCCATGCAACGACGTAGTCTTTAATAGCACAAAGAATTGACAGAGAGAATAGTGTAATAAGTTGCATGAGTTAAATAATAAGTTGGATATAATGGAGAGAATATAATATTGGATATGATAGATCAAATTATAGAATAAATGAGAAGAGGAAGCTTGGATAATTGAGGAAAAAGGATTGCAGAGGAAATTCCATTGAGACTTCATACTAGGGAGGTTTTGCATTAAAATTTCATATGTATGTTTATGAAGTTTGGTAAAATTATGTTAAATATATATTCTAAGGGTTTTTATTTGGTTTCATTGTAATAAATTTATTTAATAAGGCTTAAATTTGGGCCCTATAGATGACTCGACCATCCACAGAACCCAACTTATAACCTAGGAACCCTAAGTCTACAACAACATTACCTGTGTAATCTTTTGTCCAAAATATATAAATTTGAGTGTGAGTGAAATAATTTTTTTGTTTATCTTAAAAAATATATAATCCCTAGCTAATAATATAAGGGTTGATATTATCAAATTGTAGATTATAAAACTAGGACTCTATTATGTTTAATAAATTTATCTATATGGCCAAGTTATATACTTGTCTAAAAAATTAGGGTTTTAACTATGTTATAATGAGAAAAAATTATGTATTAATGGGTTGAATTAAAGCCCAAAGTTTAATTAATTTAATATTTTCTTGTTACTAGAGTGAATACCTTTAACTGGTTAATATTTTAGACCCCCTCAAGGCATAGATGGGTGTAAAATAGTGTGTATGAATAATATGATTTATGTGGATAGTTATAAATTGAGTTTATTTAAATTTTTAATTTAAATATAATCCAATTGATATGAATATATAAAAGGGTATATTCATATGATATAGGGTCTCTATAGGTGACTCAATATGAATATACTAGTGTATACTATAATATAACACACTTAGGATATGTCCCTGCACTATATAAATCACTATGTTTTAAATGATATAAAGAGTAGGATAATGGGTGTAGGTGAACACAAACACACACACACACACACACACACACACACACACACACACACACACACACACACACACACACACACACAGAGCTTGTATGTTTGAATTAAATTCAATGAACTAGGTTGTTTATTTGAAAATAGGTAACATGTAATTAACCTAGTAAGGACAACTAAAATATTAGATGAATCGCTATCATCTAGAAATTGTTTTATTTTTATTAATAATTTTAATGAAAATTATATGTACCATATCTTGGTACAAGGCCCTTGAAAAAATATTGAAACACCTATGTGTTCAATTTGAAATAGACTCTAATAAAATGGTCATGTCTTGGATACAAAAAAATGATCACTAATAAGCAACCATAACAAATATAGTTGGATGTAGGTCAGTTAGCTAAGTTGGATATAAGACTGGTTATGATATAATTTTAAGGAAATAATATGGATGATTATAATACATATTTATGCATAAAATTATTAGGAGAATATTTTATGGATTACTATAGATATATACTTGGATTTCAATATGTTATAATTGATAATTTATTGAGGATTGTATAAATACATCCAATTAAGTTAAGAAGTATGACTGTATAAAATTTTATACCAACTTATATTTTATACATAACACCATAGTAATAGTCAATTATTCTATTTTAGTTGATTTTTATTATGAAAAATAAATGGTAATGAATAAAGGGTTAGTTGATTATACATGATACTTTATTAAGGACATAGTTTTGTCTAAATGGAGTATAATGTATAATATGTATATTTATTCTAGTTCTTTATTTAATTAGTTATACACAACTAAGTATATGGTAACACACACACACACATGGGATACATGTAGATAGTTGACTTAGTCAAATCTTCATGTATATCATATAAATTTAAACATACTCGACTAATAACCTTGTAAGATTAGACAAATATATATGTGGATGTATTTTGTAATCTAGATGAGTTACATAATTTTGTAGATAATATATAATAGCAGGGATGTATTTTGAATGTATTTTGTATGTAATATGTAGATAAATAGTCAAACATAAAATAGATAATATATCATTTGTATTTTGTCTATTATTTATAAAATAGTCAAACATACACTCGTGGATGTATTTTGTAATATGTATATATATTATGTAATGTGGATGTATTATCTACCCATACATGAAGGGATTTCCATTCCCTTGTTGGGAGATAGTGTGAGGGATTGATTGTCTATATTTGGTGTGTAAAAGCACTTAGAGGATGCTCTCTCAGCCCACAACATTACTACACCAGTGATTACACGTGAGATTAGCAATGGATACTTGAGTTTGTTAAGACTCGTACTCCATGGAGATGATTATTATTATTATTATTATTATTATTATTATTATTATCATTATTATTATTGAGACATTTTTATTACTAAAACTATACTATGTATTCATTTTTACAATTATAACAGTGGTTGTAATGTTGTATCAATCATGGCTAGAGTTGTAATATTTATTATATGAAATAAAAGTTATCATTATTATTTATTCAATATTTTTTATGTTTTCATTTAGCATTATCATGGTTATCATTAGCTAAATGGATTACTTATAAACATTTTAAGGGCTAACTAAAAATAATATATTTAGTTAAAGATCCCTTAGATTTCTCATGGTAAAATCTGTTAGATGATTATGTATTTATAACTTTTATTTTACAAAAATTACTCCATTCTGGTAAAACCCAATGGGGTTGTTACATTAAGGTATTAGAGTTGAATCTCAAACTCTAGGACTTAATGTGTTTTCTATCACAAACATATTTTCATGTTATTTAGGAATAAAAATGGTGTGCACTAGACTAGGAGGTGAGGATACTTTGAATACCAATTCCCTTATTGATCCAAATTAGTTCACCATTGAACAAGCTAAAAGTTGGATAAATCCTTGAAACCATGCAAGAGACTAGGGACTAAATCATGGCCATAGAAAATGAAGAGGAGAATTCTCAAAATGAACCTGAAGAGCATATGACTGAGCAGGAACATCCTCAAGGGCAGAGGCATGAGAAAGTGTCACAAGATCCAAGAGCATGATTAGCTGAAGAGTTAACAAGTTAGATTAAAAATGTAAATACACCTAATTTAAATGGAACTATATTGGTATATGGATATAAATCATGGTTGATAGAGACAAATAAATATTTTGATATTTAAAATCAATTTGAAATCACCAAAGCAGTCTGGGGAACATATCAGCTTACTGGTGAAGTAGTAACTCAATGGGAAATTAAGAAGCTCAAGATGAACCTCAACTCAACGACCACTAATTATAAACATTGTGTGACATAATTTAGGTCATGATGGCTTTCATAGCTATACTTTGATCAAAATCTTATAGGTTTTTAGAATCTTAAGCAAGGAAATATATCGATGAATAAATACTGGGAGTGATTCACTAAGATCCTAAAGTATGTACCTCAATATCAGATGGATGATAGGTTTACAATTAGAAAATTAATTATGGGAGTAAAAACCAAAATTGGTTGTGAATTAGATGTGTAGGGACCATCTAACATGACCATGGATTAGGTTTTTAAGAAGCTAGTACAGTATGAACAAAATTTGAAATCTCTTGCCCAAGTTGGAAATAAGTTCAAGAAGTTTAGAAGTTATAAACCAAATTTCAAAAATAATAATTTGAATCAGAGGATTGAAGAATCCAAGAGTTAGTTTAATAACCAAAAATCTAAGTTCAATAGTGGCTCAGGGAATAGGAAACCAAGTAATGGTTTCAAGGGAGGTTTCAAAGGAAACCAATAGTCTGATAGGAAATAACCACCTATAGGTTGATTCATTTATGGATATGACCATTATGTTTGAGAGTGTACTTAGGATAAATCAAAGAAAAAGGGTTTTGATTCTTAGTAGGGTACATTTCAATAGTGGATTTATGTAATTATTTACAATTGTTAAGTTGAGTATCAATCTTCACCCATATAACTATCAGGTATTTTATTTGATCATCTAGTTTCTATTTTGATTGACACGAGAGATATAAAATGTTTCATTTCTCCTATAATGATTATTAAATAAAATATAAAAGTTTAAGTTATGGAAAATTCATGGTTATTATAGTATAGGAATGATTCAAAGGTCAAAGTTCACAAGTGTTTAGTCAAATTTGAAATTAGGTTGCTTGGATTCACTATAGTAGTGGATCTTTATATTGCTCCATTAGGGTCATATGATGTGATCCTTAGAGTCAATTGGATTGTGAAGCATAAAACTAAGTTTGAATTCAATCTCAATAAGGTTGAGTGTCAAGATGATTTTGAAAATTAGACATAACTTCATGGTGAGAAAAGAGAGTTGAAGCTTAAGTAAATTTCTATAATTCAACTCAAGAAAGCTCAAAGGAAGAGATGTGATGAATTTATCATTAAGATAAATGAGATGGAGGAATATAAGGAACCATTCATCGATGATTATCCTTTTTAAGGAACTTTTTAGATGTATTTTTAAAAAAATCACCTAGATTACCACCCACATATGAGTTTGATTTATCGATTGATATTATACTTGGATCATAACCATACTTTAAGGAATTATTAAAGATGACAACCACTAAATTGGTTGAGTTAAAGGATAAAATTGAAGAGTTTTTATTGAAATTACTAATTTAACCAAGTGTGTCACCATGGGGTGCACTAGTTTTATTCATCAAGAAGAAGGATTGTACTCTTCACTTGTGTATTGATTACATGATGTTAAACAAGGTGATGATTAAGAACATATATCTACTACCTAGTATTGATGATCTCTTTGATCATATATGAGGGGATACAATCTTTTCTAATATTGATATTAGAGTAGGTTATCATCAACTAAGAATCTAGGATGAGGATATTCTAAAAATAGCATTTAAAACTTGAGATGAGCACTATGAGTTCATAGTGTTACCTTTTGGGTTTACAAATGCTCTTGTAGAATTTATGAACCTCATGAATAGTGTTTTTAGAGATTATATATAATTTTATATTGTTATTTATATATGATAGCCGGATATATTCCAATGATGAGGAAGAACATCTTTAGCATTAAGAATTGGTTTTAAAACATCTGTAGAAACACAAGTTATACTACAAAATTTCCCAAAGTGTGCATTTTTTTACAAAATAAAGTGTAATATCTTGGACATATTATCTCCATAGATGGAATTTAAATATATATAGTGAAGATAAGATCCATAATGGAATGGTCAACACCTAAGAATGTGCATGAGGTAAGAAGTTTCATGGGATTGGTAGGATATGATAGGAAATTCTTTCTAAATTTTTCTAAGATAGATAATCCAATTACCTCTCTTCAAAAAAGAATTTGCATTTTTTCTGGTCAAAAAAGTGTGAGAAATCATTTCAAGAGATGAAAAGGAGGCTTACTTTAGCACTAGTGCTAAGATTTCCTGATCATAATGGTCGATTCATAATGATCATAGATGAATCTATGGATGTACTTGGAGGAGTTCTTATGTAGGATGGTTTAATTTTAGCTTAAGAGTCTAGAAAAATGAAGCCATATGAGGTGAATTATGCCCTTCATGATTGATAACTTGCTACAATTGTGTATGACTTATAATTTTAGAGGCATTATTTGTTGGGGAAAATGTTTGAGCTTGAGACTAATAACTTGGGACTCAATTACATATTCACCCAATTGAACCTAAATGATCATTAGATATAATGGTTAGATTTCTTATTTTATTATGATTTTGATATTAATTATATCAAAGGCAAGGATAATAGAGTTTTTGATGCTCTAAGCTGTAGAAGGTACATAGTAGTTGTGGCTACTATCATGAGTACTTTCCAAGATCAAGTAATCAAATTCTTGCCAAGAGTTGAATTTTATGATCAAGTCAATAAAGCATTGTCATAAAATGCTTAGAATCCTAGGTATAAAGTATTCAAGATAGAAAGTGATGCTATTTTGAGGTATAATGGTGGGATGTATGTGCTTAATAGAGAGAATCTGAGGATGAGGATGCTAAAGGAATTACACAATGCCCCATACTCAAGACATCCAAGTGTAAGCAAGATATGGTTGAGATAAGGCCACTCTAATTCTATAAATGAATCAATAAAGATGTAGTGGATTTTGTGTCTCATTGGGTGGAATTTCAGTGTGTGAAAGCTAAACATGTGAATTTGGCAGGATTATTATATCCTCATGATATACTAGAATGAAAGTGATAGGTGACTATCATGGAATTTTTCTAAGGGTTATCATTATCATTAAACCAACATGATATGATCTTAGTTTTAGCTAAAAAACTAACCAATGTATCCCACTTCATTCCAGACAACTTGATAGATGATGCACATATGCTTTTAAAGAGATTCCTGAAAGAGGTGTATCAATTACATGGATTTATAGAAAATATAATTTTGGACTGAGATCTGAGAATAAATTCTAGATTTTGATTGACTTTAAATTCAACTCTATGTATGTAATTAAATTTCAACACTGCTTATCACCTAGAAACTAAAGGTTAGATAGAGAGAGTTAACCAAGTTTTAGAAGATCTCCTTTATATGTATTTCATAGATCAGTAATACAATTGGGAGGAGCACATTCCATTGGTCAATTTTTCTTACAATAACACATACTAAAATCCATGTTGAAGATGGCTTTATTTAAGGCATTATACATAAGGAGGTGTAGAACACCAATCAACTAAGATAGGTTATAGAACAAGGTAGTCTTTGGACCTAAGAGACTTATGTAAATGGAAGAGCAAGTTAGGATAATTAGGTAGAGGTTAGATAAGGCTAATGATAGACAAAAATATTATACTAATCTGAAGAGAATAGTAAGGCAATTTTATATGGGTGATAAAGTGTTTATTTGGGTTAAGCCTCAATAAATATTCATTAAGTTTGGGAATTCATTGAAAATTTCACCTAGATATGTGGGACCCATAGAGATTTTGGAAGTGGTCAATCCTATCACGTATAGGCTTGAATTACCACTAGCTCTAGATCTTTTGCATAATGTCTTCCATGTGTCTTATCTTAAGAAGTATGTTATCAATATTTCACATGTGTTAGATTGGAATGCTTTGTAGGTTATGGATCATAGGGTGGTCATGGTAAAACTAGTCATAATAATTGACACTTACAAACTTAATTTGCATAATACAAAAGTGTCACCATGCAAGGTCGAGTGGGACAAGTATTCTAAATATAGTGACACTTGAGAGGACTATGATAAGTTTTATAGGTTATTTCCACATTTATTTACTTAATATGTTTCTACATATTATTTTATTTTTTGTTGAATAATGTTTTAAATTTATAAATTTTATTTGGATAAGTATCGTCGGGACAATGACCAGATTTAGGGGGGAAGGATGTCATATCCTGATTTCTCTCTAAGCTTAATAACTTTTTGATCCATGGATTTTTATGGTTGTTAATTGATTAACCATTTTTTTAATTAATAGTTATTACATATGTTGATTATGTTACATATATATGTTGCTTAATTTACATGATTGATTAGTTATGGGGTTAGTTGTACTTACATATTCTATACTTGATGATCATGTTTGTTAGCTTATATAACAATATTTTATGGATATATTTATGTATCAAGATAAATACTTTGATTTTTGTGAGGTGGATGTAGGATAGATCCCTCCTTAAGAGTGTGAAGGAGGTAGGGCATCATCAGAGATGGTGGTTTAGATGGAGATGTTAGGGGAAGATAGAGAGAAAGACTAGAAACCCACACACACATCATGATAGATTATGATGTTTTATGTTAATTTCTTGATTTAGATAGTTGTATTATGTTTTTGTGTTACCTACATTTAAATGATTATTAATATTCTTTCTATAATGATCTTGTTTTCTATTTAATAATAATGTTGATTTAAATGTATGGTTGCACTAATTTGTTTGTGTTATTACATTAATGAATGTTAATATTATTGCTTTAGTGAAAGAGTGAATCTATGCATATCTTATATGCCTTACAATTTTCTAGGATATAGCTATGTATATTATAATTATTGTTTTGTTAGATTCATAGTTGTAGGTATTAGATGGATTCTAATATTATGCTTGATTGAGTTATTAAGTAATTATTGATACTTAGAAGTTAACATTATCATAATTGCATGTTTTAATGTCAAAATTATATCAATACTATCTCTAATAAATGATAAGGGGAAACATAATTATATTTAACTTAGTGTTGACTAAGGTTGAATTTTTTTATATAGTATTAAACAATGATTATATTATTTGCACGACTAGGTGAAGTCGTAATGTTAAGCAATGCATTTATGAATTATAGTAGAGGTTGTGATTAGTTGTATTAACATGGAAATATATAATGTTGATAGAATTATTATTAAATTTGATCATATTTTAATAAATATAGGCTATATCAACATTGTCATATGGAATTATAAGGTTTGATGGAATTTTTTGAAGTCAATGTAAGCATGCATATTTCAAATGGGATAATATAATTATTAGTTTATTTGTCTAATAATTCAAACTTTAAAGATGATTAGGGTTTCTATGGCATTGACTGGTGCTAACAAGGGCTTAGGCCAAAGATGAGTTTCATTATGGAGTATTATGAGGAAATTAATGGGAAACTTTTGGTTCTCTATTTTTGAATATGAATTAAGTTCCATGTTATGATGTAGTATTTAATAGCACTAAGATTTGGAAGAGGGAAAATTGGAATAATTTTCAAGTGTTAAACATGCAACTGGATATAATGGGGAGAATAAAGGTCTAGACAGGAAGGATCAAATGATAAAATAAAGGAGAAGAGGAAGCTTGGAGAATTGAGGAAAAAGGATTATAGAGGAAATTCCATTGATACTTCACACTAGGTAGGTTTTTACATTACAATTTCATATGCATGTTTCTAAAATTTGGTGAAATTATATTAAATATGTATTCTAAGGGTTTTTAGCTGGTTTCATTGAAATAAATTTATTTAATAAGGATAAAATTTGGGCCTTGTGGATGGGTTAGCCATCCATAAAACCCAACTTATAACATAGGAACCCTAAGTCTAAAATGACATTGACTATGTAATCCTTGGTCCAAAATATATAACTTTGAGTGTGAGTGAGATAAATTATGTGTTTATCTTAAAATAAATATAACCCCTAGCTAAGAATATAAGGGTTGATACTATGAAATTATAGAGTATACAGCTAGGACTCTTTTGTGTTTAATAAATTTATGTAAATGGCTGAGTTATATACTTGACTAAAAAAATTGGGCTTTTAACTATGTTACCATGAGAAAGAATTCTATGTTAATGTGTTGAATTAAAACCCAAAGTTCAATTAAAGGATTATTTTATTTTTAATAGAGT
>JARHVA010002350.1:1380000-1505000 GCA_037957365.1 Torreya grandis
GTACTTGGCATATTTTATATCTATTAATAGGGAATATTCCATTTCAATCTATTGGTTTTTATATTATTATATAATTAACCAAATCTTGCATTTAAGACACTAAATAAGTAGTGTGATGGATTCCAATAGATTAATTAGTGTCATTAATGCAAGATAATGTGTAATATGATTGAGTGGTGTGTATGAAATTGATTGATCTAAAGATCAATAACTATGTGAAAACTTTGGTTAAAGTAATGTTTATATTCAAACATTATCATTTCATATGTTTGATATAGATTACATGTTTGTATAATATCATGTTGTAACATATTTATTTATGGTATACATCATGTAATAGCTATCTTATAGCACATGGGTTCTATTTTGTCACTATAGACTCTTGTACCATTGTTTTAAAGAATTTTAGTCTATATTCTAAGAAAGGAAGAAGAAAGAAACTAGATATGGGTATGGTATAAAAACTTGTTTGGTTGTGTTCACATTGAATTAAATAATTGTAGATAGATCCTATTTGGCTTGGGAGGAATGAACTATAAATAATAAAAAACTAAAGTAATGTTTGCTTAGATAGATAGCTAGGAGGATTGCCTAGTGCTAGCTAGATCTTGAAAGAAAGAGCTTCTTTGGGGGCTGTCAACCCATGATTTTTAAATAATTAAGTCCATAAATTGAAAGATAAAGTACTTGAATAGATCATATAAGATATTTAAATTAATTAAAATAAATACTTGATAAATAAATAAATTAAGTTGAATAATTATAACAATAAGTAGGTCAATACTAATGCTAACTAGGTCGGGTGTGGTTCAAAAAATAGGTTGTGGCTCTTTGAAAAGGTAGAGATAAAGAAAGTTGGATTTGGTTGAGGTTAAATGGGTGAAAATAGCTTGATATTATTTTTTTCCATAGTGACTTTCAGTGGTTGAGGTGACCATCGATAGTTAAGGTGACCGTCGGTGGTTGGGGTAACCATCGGTGATTGGGACAGACCATCAACAGTTAGGGTGATCATCAGTGATTAGTATGGGTTGGGTCTAGGTAATAAAAGGATATTTATATGGTGTTATAGAATGGGATTCTAAGAGATTATCTTGGGTTGATTACAAAATACAAATAAAGTGATTGAATAATTAAAATCAAATACTTAGCTTGCCAGTGGTTTATCAAACGAATGGTTAAAGTAGTGGATCTTGGAGAAATTTTAACAAAGTAATGATACTTGGTTTTTGGTTGATGGATGAAAGAACTTTAGCTCTCTATAATGATGGATATATTTTTAGATTACTAGAACAACACATATAAAAGAGACTTTGGGTATAAAATCTCTTGACAGTTTCCTATCTCCTTTTTCACCTCATGTTCCTCTCTTATTATAGAAAGGAAGGAGAGGTGAAACAAGACATTAATAAGAGATCCAACTTGCTATCTAATTTTAACTTTGAAATGCATGGGCATGTATAGGAATTAGATAATCTAATTATATAAAAGTAATTTAGAGTGATGTTGGTGTTTAGTGGTTTAGATGGTGGAACTTGATCATTAGTAATCAGGGTAATCATTGATGGTTAGGGTGACTATCAGTGGTTGAGGGTCAAGGTAAAGTTGAGTTTAAAATGTGGGTTTAGCCAATAGGTCAAGATGAATATATTTAGGTTTGTTATATTTTTAAATGGTCAAGGTTAGGCCCAAGGGGGTTCTGAGGTGTTTCAAGGGAGTTATGATATTCAAAACCATCCTGTGTGTTTTTATGGTGTCCATATTTTACCCCTTTTTATTATGAAGTTTGTATCAACAAACTATAAAACAAAAATAGATTATGGGTCAAAGGTTTAGTTTCCCTGAGAATGGGAGGAGGTGTTCCCCCTCAAATTAGGAAGTGATGAGGTAAAATAGAATTAGGTGCAAGTTTTATGAGTGGTGAAGGTGATGACAAAAGGTGGGTGATAAGTTGGGAACTAAAGCATGAACACACCCACAAAATGTGATAGCTAAGATAACACATTGACTAAGTTTCCATAGTTGGTAAAAATTAACGTTGGTATTAGAAGGATAAGTGAAAAGTTATCCACATGACTTCATGTAGGCATAGTGGTTGGGAATACTTTTAAACATAAGTCTTCTAGGGAAGGTCTATGTTTTCATGGGCATCCAAGATAAGAAGTGTTCCTAGTAAAAACACAAATTGGTTTGGTGTAGTCACATGTATTTGAGGTAGGAAGTTCTCCTGAGAAGACATAAATGGGTATAGTGAGCACAAGGTAGTGCAAGTACAAAAAACTATTCAACATGGTAAGTGTTATCGATGCGATCAAAAGGAAAAAGGTAAAGTCATCATAAACTATGCTTTAGTTTTTTATAAAATGGCCATTGTTGAGGTGACATGGTTGGTGGTCAAGGTAGGTGGATAAGGTAATCTCCATATGTGGGAACTAACCTTAGCATGTGCCAAAATTTTTAAAATTTATTGGTTTTGGTGGGAAAACTCAATATGTTGATCATCGACGGTCAAGGGCTTAGGGTAAACTATCGATGGTCACCTTAACTATCAATGGATAGGGTGAAACCCTAAAAATGTGGAAATAAAAAGTGCCATTGAATGTCATTTTCACTAATTTGAAGATTTTGACTTTGACATTTTATGAGATAGTGTGGATAAGGTATGATGAGTAGATTAGTGGTTGAGTTGGAGTGAGTTGATCAATCTATAAAAGGTGGACCTAGCCAAGATGTAAGGTGGATGAGGTCATGGCCAAGTAGTGGGTCTTAGGATTCCTCCTTGATGATAGTCAAGGAATGAGGTAGGGGTTGTATTCAATTAATAAAGCAGATTTGATTTTCTAAATGCATTTATATTTGAAGGTTATTGGTATGGTGTGATTGATGATTGGGTATAAATTAGGTTTTTTGGGTTCTACCCTAGGGTTAGGTTTTGAGATGCTTTTTGGTGAATTTTGTAGGTTATTTTGGAAATTATAAGGGTATGGTATGATTAGGATAGGGTAGAGTATATGTTTAGGTAAATTTTGGGTTTAATTTTGGTGTTTTGTTGGTTTTTTGGGTGGGTGGGGTTAAGTTAATGTAGAGTATATGTTTAGGTAAATTTTGGGTTTAATTTTGGTGTTTTGTTGGTTTTTTGGGTGGGTGGGGTTTCATTTTGTCAATGGTCACACATAGTAACCATCGATGGTCATACCATACTATTGATGGTCAATACCAACCATCGATAATCAATAACTAATAGGAGTAGGATTCCTAACCATCGATGGTCACCATGTCCATCAGTGGTTGATAGAGGTAGAAAATGTTTTTATTGAAAATTTTGAATGTTTGTTTAAGTTTTAAAGTTTATAGGTAATATTTTGGCTAAAAAGAAATGATGTCAAGGGTAATAATGAAGGTTAATGGGTAATAGTGTAAGTTACTACTAACATTTAATTGATAGAGGACAGAATGTTCTAGACAAAAGGTTGATTAATCAAGGTGAAAATAAAGTAGGCTAAGGGATTGGTTTTGGAGATAAGATATAGGCATAGGTTGTAAGAGGGTAAGTTAATAGGATAAAATAATATAGAGAACTAAGTTTTTTTTCTATCAAAATTTTTAGGCATGGGAGTAGATTTAGATGTGAGATCAGGTGCCTCAAATATTTATGGAGATTCACTAAGGTATGACTGATACATATTGGGCACACATGGAGGAGGTGGGGCCTAGTTAGATGTTGCATTACCAACATGTGCCATAGGATATGGTGAAGATAGTGGCCCTCATCGAGAGATGGGATCTAACCAATAACACCTTCTTACTACCCACTAGTGAGATGATGATCTTACTTGAGGATATGCACATGATTACATAGCTACCCATTTAGGGTGAGCTAATTATCATATTAAAAGAGAAGAGAGATGTTTTCATGGAGATAATGTATGGATATCACCATGATTTTTTAGGTGGTATGCTAGAGGTTTTAGCTACACTCTATTATATTATAGGGATAGAGATGATATGATATTAATGACCATGATGATGATGGTAGTCTCATGCTTGGCCTTACTAGATTCAAGTAGTGGGATGTTTCCCTATATATTG
Organism: Torreya grandis; assembly: GCA_037957365.1. Taxonomy (NCBI): domain Eukaryota; kingdom Viridiplantae; phylum Streptophyta; class Pinopsida; order Cupressales; family Taxaceae; genus Torreya; species Torreya grandis. The sequence continues at coordinate 1,384,090 of JARHVA010002350.1, forward strand.
ATAGGGGTTATAATTGAGATGTTACTAGGTCACATAGTGTTCAATTGGGTACCTATGTTACTAATCTAGATATATAGGGAGATTTGGGGGTTTAGAACTCATAATAGGTACAATATAAGCATAGGATTTATTCTACACTATTGGGCTTACAATCACATTTGAGTGCAGAGGCTGATGGGGATACCATGGGAGGGGTATGCATGGATGGAATTTAGAGTCAGCTTCATGTAGTGGAGAAATGAATTTTCCCTTTTAGGACCAAGTGGAGGGGTTCATGACATTGATTGGTTTAGAGGAGCATACCATATGTCAAGTTTTTGAGTGGGATTACTACAAGAGGCATATATTATCCATATAGAGTTATAGGTGGATATTTAATAGGATGGATGGTGAGACAAATTTCATCCCATTTGATAGGGTGTGGTGATAATTTGGCTTGGTTTAGGGTATTATAATTCTATTCCTAAGGTATGGGAAAGAGGATGTTGAGATTATACTTCCTAAGACACAACCCACATAGATTTTTCTTGATCATGAGGAGTTGCCATCTAAGGCAAAGATAAATGATGCAGGCTTTATAGATGGGTACATATCATGGTACTAGGCACTCTATACTACATCTAATTTTTGGGGTGATGATAGTGATAGTTAGCTAATGGATGTCAATCTAGCTAGTAGAGGTGGTTAGTAAGAACTAGCATAGGGGGTTTCCCCAAATGTATAGGTAATGATTGTAGAGAGAGATCAGGCATGAGTGGCACTAATTATAACATAGGCTTCCATGGTAGTAATATAGGGTTAGTTGGTAGCAACACAGGGTCAAGTGGCTACAGTTATAGGTGAGAGGGACAAGGCTAGAGCTACACTATCCTTGGTTACCTAGGAGAGAAACTCTTTAAGATAGGCTAGAGGAGGAGTTATAGCACCTATAAGACCACCGATCACTATCCCCATGGCATGGTATCTAGCCATAGTGGAGGAACAACACTATTAAAAGGCCATAATCTTGAGACACTATCCTAATGAGCCTTGATGGGGTAAATATAGATCTAGTTTGGTAGGTGGTGCTAGTATGACAATACTAGGTCAGTGTGATGATTGTATAGGTGGATAGGCAGGTACCTCAAAAATATAGGTACTAGGAGGAAGTAGTGCCCCAAGGGCATAATTATGAATGGTTTATGGGATATTATATTTTTTTGTATATCATTTTGATACTAGACTAGGAGCTAATGTGGTGAGATGTATATTTTGAGAGAGATACATGTATATATTTTTTTATACATGATGATTATGTGGTTATTTATGATTATAGACTCATGATCTTTAAATATTATTCATTTTTCATGGTGTTTATGTTTATGATGTTGATTATGGTTACACTCATGATGATATGGATTATGGTTATGATTTGGACTCACCTAGCTAGGCATGTGATGATATGTCTCTCTTTTTATTTATGTTGATGATGATGCTTATGACATTTATGGTTATGATGATGCTTATTCATGATAAAATTTAATGAGTATATGCTCCCTTATTTAGTTTTAGACATGTGGTGAAAATGGTTTATTTCTTCATTATTCATGGATGTTATGATATTAATATAATGATGGATGTTATGATGTTAATATAATGTTGATGGTTATGATTATGTTTATAGTACATGGTTTATGTTAATGATGTTTATTTTTGTTCATGATATATGTTGATATGATGTGATATGGTTATGATTATGGTGATTTTGCTTAAGATAGAACATATAATGTAAGTTGCATAACAATATTAGGTGTAAGAAAGATAAGATAACCAAAAGGAAAATGTCCAAGTGAATCAACTAATTATGAGAGGATAAAAAGAGGGCACAATGTTTCTTCTTTGGAAAGGATGAAAATAAACCAAAGTTATATTGGATTAAGGAACATAAAACCTTTTAATTCTTTATATTAGCATTCATTAATTGGTTAAAAAAGTGTCTTTATCACATAATGTCAAGTTATATCAAATATACCTTGCTATATAGTTTATAAAGGGGAGATGAATGAAGATGGAACCTTCTTGCAAGATTATCATGCCTCTTTAGGAGGTTACCAAAGATTCATTACAAAAAATTCTATGTCATATAAGGTATAGACTGATCGATGAATGAAGCATACATATGAGAGCTGATTGCAAATTTTAAAATTATTGTGCTTATGAGAGCTGATTGTAGATTTAAAAATTCTTTTGCTTTTTCTGATGCTTGATAGTGGGTCTTTTTCTTATTTTGTTGTTTCTTGGGAGGATTAGGGAAGTTGATTTATATGGGAAGCTTCCAATAAATTGCTATGTTTTGACAAATGCTTCATTCATCCATCCTTCAAGGGAGTAGTCTAAGTTTATGCGCTTTGCTTAATGCCTTTGATAATTGTCCTTTAATGGAGTAGTCTAACTTATTTTGAGAAATTTTGATATGTTTTCAATAATTGTCCTTTAAGGGAGAAGTATACAAATGTTAGGAATGACCCATGAATATTTTTGGTTATGACTTTGCTTCTTTTTTATATTTTTTTTGCTTGACATAGACCTACTTATATAGGCTTAAAGGTTGATACTTATGGAGGCAAAACTAAAAGCACACAAAGGTTAATTAGGTCTAAAGAGGTTTAGGTGATAATGATCATGAGAATCCATCTTGTAAACGGGGTAGAAAGTACCATGAGAATCATGCCATGGGTAGAGCCATGGTACCCATTATTCAATATTTTGATATGATTGCGATGGATAATCACATGATTTAGTTTTAATTGGTTTCCCATAAAATAGTGAGATGAATTTGGTTTGAAAGTAAGGGATGAGATTTATTTAAATAAAAGGTGAGTTTGATCCTCTTCAACAAAAGAAAGGATGCAGATGTGAAGCATTGAGGGGCTCAGGTTGTAGGTTGCCTTTGAGAGAGGATAACCTATAAGTTCTTGACCCATACTTATGAATTATGATATAAATTCTAAGCCAATTGAAAACAAATTTGCCTCACTTTCTTCTCTCCATATTTGTGACATGTTGATTTTCCTTTAGAACGAGGTCTCCAATATTGAATTTTTGTACTCTAAGGTGTTTGTTATGAGTTTGTTTGATGAAATCCTAATAAAAAAAGAGATGTGTAAGGGTGACTAAATGATGTTCATCAAGTAGCTCAAGTTGGGCTAAATGGTGCTAATGATAATCATCTTCCAAAATGAGATATTGTAAAGATATGTAAAGAGATGGGATTTGGACTATGAAAGGTAAGATATCCTCTACTCCAAATACTAAAGAGAATGGGGGAGCACCCATATGGGTTTGGATGCTAGTATAATATACCCATAAGGTAAAATGGATGTACAAATGCCAATCCTGACTAGATACATTAGCCATTTTAGTTAGCATGTTGTTAAGAGTTTTGTTAGAGGCCTCGACCTATCCATTGATTTAAGAATGATAGGATGATGATAAACTTAACTTGATGTAAAATGCATCACAAAGACCTTGAACATGTTTATTTTTAAAACATCTACCATTATTGGTGATAATTTTGTGAGGAACACCAAAACAACAGAGGATGTGATGGTTGATAAAGTTGACAATCTTTTCAACTTTGGTTGAGACTAGAGGGATAACCTCTACCCATTTGGTAAATTATTTAGTCATAGTGATATTTAAATGGTTTAATTATGAATAATGGGGGTTAATTTCACTAATAAGGTCTAGACCCCATTATGAGAAGGGCCAAAAATCTATGGAAACATGAAATTGGCATGTTGTTGACACTTAACACACTTTTTCACATAGTCACAATAGTCTTGGTTAAGGGCAAGCCAATAATATCTAAGGTGAAGGATGTGTTTATCCATGGTGAGGCCACTAAATTGTGCCCCACAATTACCATCATACATTTCCTTGATAGCATGAGAGGTTTCATGACTGCATAGGCAACAGAAGAGGAGACCATCGAAGTTATGTTTATAAGGAATTCTCCCCATAATGGTATAACATGAGGTACTCTAGATAAACTCTCTTTGAGAATTCCCAAGAAGACTAGAAGGAATTATGTATAGGTGAAGATAGTTTAAGGTTTTCTAATACCAAAGATCATGTTATATCTCCTCCACATTGAAGATGGTGGGAGAATCTAGTTTGACATAAGAGGGTTGTGTAAGTATATGGATAATGTTAGATAACTTAGAATTACAAGGTGCAGAAGGGATCTAAAAGGCAAGGGAAGCCATGGTGTTGGAAAACTTATTCATAGATCATGGGGTGGTTTGGAAATGGTAATTTTCAAATAATTTTACTAATTTATCAACTAGTTATTTTTACTATTGCAAAACATCATTCTTACACTAGTAAGAGATATTTATTTGATTGACCACTAGTTGAGAGTTCCCAAAGATGTTGATCACTTTGACTCCTAAGGCTATCATAGTTTGAAGGCCTATCACTAAGGCTTTATACTCAACCATATTGTTGGTACATTCAAAATCTAGACTAAAAGATAAAAGAAGAGGTTAATCATGAAGGGGGATAAGGATGATGTCGACTCCCCCACCATGTAGACATTTTGATTTATCAAAGAATTTGGTCATTTGATAGGTGAATTATACCTCATAGAGGGTTATAATGGACTCATTTTAGAACTCAAGAGGAGGAGGTTATTTGTATACTAATATTACTTTGGCTAGTTTTTTGATAATGACTTGTCCTTTAATTTAATTCTACTAAAGAAACTCAAGGCCAAACTCAGCTAAAATCATGATCCACTTGGCTATACATTGGTTTTGGTATGGCTTAGATTGCATGTACTTGAGTGAATTGGTATTGGTTATGACATAGGTCTTGTGGTTAAGAAGGTAGTGGTGAAGTTTGGTATCCATGAAGACTAAAACTAAGCAAAGTTTCTTAGTATGGGTGTATCAAGTCTTATATTCTATAAGCATGTGGATAATGCAGTAGATGACTTACTTTTTGGGTTGTTCATCATGATAAGCAAATGTTGCCCCTAGGGAGTGGTTAGTGATTGAGATATAAAGGTAAAAATGTTGATCATACTTGGGAGGGGTGAGGATAGGTAGAGATAAAATGTAACTTTTGAGTGAATCAAAGGCCTCTTGATAGTCATTGTTCCATTTAAAAGAGACATCCTTATTCAAAAGGTGATGGAAGAGTTGGCATCAATTTGAGAGCTAAGAGATAAAATGATGAATAGATTAGAGCTTCCCCTATAAAATATGGAGTTTATTGAGGTTGATTAGAGGAAGCATATTAAGGATTGATTTGATTTTTTCTGCATTGATTTTGATTCTATGAAGGGAAATGATAAATCTAAGGAGCTTTCCTAACAAGACCTCAAAATGAACTTTTTTGGGTTAAGGTAGACATGGTAATGGATGATTCACTCAAATATAATCTTAAGAATGGCCAAATGGTCCTTACAATATTTAGATTTCCCAAGAAGGTCATCTACATAGTCCTCGATGATTTTATGGATAAGGTCATGGAAGATGTAAGTCCTAGCATGTTGGTAGGTTGCACTAGTATTGTTTAGTCTAAATGACATGAACCTATAGCAAAAGGTCCCCCATGGGGTGATAAATGTAGTTTAATGTTGATCTTTGGGGGTGATTAAGATCTTATTGTAGCTAAATAATCCATCCATGAGAGATAACATCTCATGATTGGTTGTAATATAAACTAGTTGGTCGATGCTTGGTGGAGGAAAGTCATATTTTAGGCAAACAAGTTTAAGGTCACAAAAGTACACATAAATTCATAGTCCCACTATGGCTTTGGTGATAGGTATGATGTTTGATACCCATTATGGGTAGTTGATGGGTTGGATAAAATTGATAGATATGAGATTTTGAAGCTCTTTTTTGATGAGAAGGGCTATACAAGGGTGCATTCATCAAAGTTTCTACCTAATAGGCTTGGAATCATGGTTGGTGACTATCTTATGGGTAGTGATGTAGGTGTTGATTCTTGGCATGTCACTGTAATACCAAGTAAATGCTATGCTACGGTCTTATAGAAAGGGGAAAGTCCTAAATTTCCTTGGAATTTAGTGATTGGCAAATTTTGATAATACAGGGGTTCTATAGAGTGCTCAAGTTGATATCCAAGGTAGATTCATTCAACATGGTTGAAGTCTTAGGAGGTATAGGATTGTGGATAGAATAGTATGATGTACTAAGATAGGTGAGAATGGAATCATCATCCTGACATTGAATGGTATAGTGGTAGCAAAGTCATCTCCTATCATCTTGAGATGGGCCATAGGGATGGTTATGATTTCCCCATGCTTTTGATAGGTCAGAGGCCTGAGGTTGATCATGTTGATGAAAAAAATTAGGGGGGATGATATCAAAATCTTTAGTTATCAATGGTAGAGAAGAGGTTGGTGAGGAAGGGATGTCTTCATCATAAATGGTGATAGTAGGTGGTTTGGTTTTCTTCATGTGTATAATTAAACCAAGGCCATGTTTCTCTTGAGCCTTTCTGGTTTCAATTGAAATCAACTCATACAAGTTGTGTTCATATCATCTAAGACCAAGTCCCTTCCAAACACACCTATAGAGGTATGTCTTGTGAAATATGGGTTTGTCTAAGTATGAGCAACTAGAGGTGAATGGTCAAGATGAAAAAGAGGTGGTAGAAGTGTTAAGAGGTTTGTCAAGTCCCCCATAGGTGAAATGGGTTTGATAGTTTAAAGGTCCAAGGGGAATAATGGCTCCAATATTGGGGTCATACCTAGGTTGGTTGTTAAGTTCTTCATACTCATGAGGAGTATGGAAGCGTCAAGGGTCAAGAGTTGATATTCCCCAAGTGAAATATATTGGGATATTGATTCCAAGTGGTTTGTGGCGGGGATTTTATTTTAGGGAATTAATGAGCTAGTATATGCCTCATTGATAGAAGAAGATATGAATTCATATTTTATGGTTGATGGCTTGTCTTTGGTTGATGAAGGTGTGTAATATGGAGGTAGGATAACATAATTGGATTGATAAGTCATGTTGCATGATGAAAATAGGCTTGGGTCAGCTTGTATAGTGACAACCTAGCCTTCATGTTCAAATTTGATGCAATGATAAAGGGTGGAGGGTACATAACCCATGGATCAAATCTAAGTTCATCCTAGGAAAACATTATACTAGAATTAACCTTCAACTACATATAAGAGTTCTAGGAGTGTGTGAGGTCCTAAGCAACTTTAAAGGACAACAGTTCTCATAGTAGTGGGCATGGTGTCATTAAAGGATTAGAGGATGGTCAAGGTTTTAGATATGAAATTATTTGGTCGTTTAAGTTGATCATAGGAATGGGAGGAGATTATGTTAATACTAGATCCTCCATTAATCATAACCCATTTGATTTATGGTTGGTTGATGTAGGTAGTGATGAAAAGAGGGGGATCTAGGTTATCAGGGTGGATAAGAGGTATTTATGAATCCTTAAAGGTGACAAGGTTATAAATTTGGAGAGTGCCAACAAACGATACCATAGGTTGAGGGTATTTAGGTTAGACCTCTATTAGTTACAATGCCTCTATTATTTCTTGGTGATGATGAGGTGAGGTAGAAATCAATTCATATAGGCTAATCTTTATCAAGGTTTGGTGAAGTTGTTTGAGAACCACTCTTCTAATTGATTCATATGGGTTGGATTGAGAGGTACCTAAGATAGATACCTTAGGTTTTGATAAAGGTGAAGATGCTTAATTTTAACATGGTTAGGAGGTGGAAGCTAGGTACATCTATGGAATGGACACTTTCACCTTCCCCCTATCCTTTTACTGAACATGTGATTATGTGACCACATGGATAGTATGGATAGAGGGAAGATTTGGGATAGGATATTGGTTTGGTTCCCTACCACTCTAAGGTGAGAGTGTGGGAGTAGGTAGGTGTTGGGTATTGGTTTTCATTTGTTATATTGGTATTAGGATCATGGGAAGTTCATCTGATAATAAATCATCCTCTTCATAGAGCTGATGGATTATGGTTTGGAGAGATTTGTAGTTTTCCATGTCATTTTCGAGTGTCTTATGATAGGAACATACTTGGTGGTCATTATACCAGACTAGTTTTGTACCAAGAGGGTCAAATGGTCTGATAGGAGGTAAGGTTAATCAATAAGCTTGCAATATCAACTAAAGATGGTGAGAGTTTAGAGGTTTTGGCCTTGGTTGGTAAGATGGAAGTCATTTTAGAAATAAGTTTAGTGGTAGAGGTCTTGGTTAAGGTGGTGTTATTAATTGATGATTTTGGTTTAGGTAAGGAAGTTGATAAGTTAGAGGTAGAAGATGTCAAGGTAGCTAGGTTGGTTATTGATGGCTCAGTGAAGATGGGTATGTCATAAAGAAAGAGTGATGGTGTAACTAAAAGTGATGGTTAGGTTTTGGTTGAGACAATTTTATTCCTAATAAAAGTAGAGGGATGAGGACCTACAATAGAGGGCAAGGTTGAAGGAGGTATAACTCTAGCCTTTTGGCCTTTTGGTGTCTTTACCTCCTTGGTTGATTTTTTTTGGGTACTTGGTTGGTGGGTCTAGTGAGGTTAGCTCTAGTTTCAAGGATGGATGATTAAGGCTCTTCATAGGGAAGATACCAAGGTTTTTGGTTGGTTTGGTTGAAGTGATAAAGGATAATTTGGTTAATTGGGATTTGGTTGCCTTGTATTGGTTTGATTGATATGATAGAGGGTTGGATGATAAAAGTGGTACCAAAGAGGTGGTTGGAGATTCTTATTTGGTGATATAAGGTAGCCCCAATTATTTCCAAAAGATGGCTTGATCCATGCCAAGTTTGGAGATAAATTCTAATCTTTGAACTAGTCTAGAGAACAGTTTATGGACCAATCTTATTCCCTAGGTAGTGGACTCAAAAGATAAACCCATAGGCTAAGAAAGGGGAATGGTGATATCATCTTTTTCCTCAATCAAAGGATACAAGGTTTGGATGGGTGGTTCCTCTGTGGGAGGTGTAGATATGGTGTTTTCTTCCTTGGGAATGATTTTCAAAGGGGAAGTTAAGTATTTGATGGTTGAGGGAGGAGGTAAAGTGGTGATGGTTTCTTTCTCTAGTATGTTAGTTGAAGGAGGGGTTGATGACTCCACTACCTCAATAAGTGGGGGAGGTGAAAAAGTCACTTTCATGGTTTAGGTCTCTAAAGGAAGAGAAGGTAATTCCACTATATCAATAAATGGAGAGGGTGAAGAATAGGTAAATTGTGTGGTAGGTTCTTCAACATTGAGTGTGTCAAGGACCATATTGATGGTATGGGCATCATGAGAAGACTCAGCTTTGTTTCTTTCATTTTTGATAGGTGCATGATTGGGGAAAATTTATCTAAAAATGTTAAGGGCTTGGTTTTGATGTGCATTGGGTTTTTCCAACATAAGTTTCCCCTTGGTAATGAGGGTTTGTATAACATTTTTGAAGGTATTACACCTACTAATGTCATGCCCAACTAATCGATGGAAATCACATAGGTCATTCTCATTGTATCATCCATGTGTAGGATGAGAAAAATCAAATTATTCAAGGGCTTTGATGGGAGGAATATATATGATATTAGCTTTTAGTAACATCTCCAAGATCTGAAATGTAAGACTCCCCAAGTGGAGTAAATTGCTTATTATTGTTTCAGTTTTGGTTCCTCATGTTTTGATTTGAGGGGATAGAAGAATTTGGTTTATTGATAGATGGTGGAGGGGTGGTCTTAAGGACAACCAAATTCACAATTCCTTTGCTTTTGGAATTGGTGTTGGTTTCATTTTTTGGTCTAGAGGAATAGTCCATATTGGATTTGAAGGTAGAGTTTTTATTTTTCAACAAAAACTTTCCTTCATCGATGGTTCTATTTTATAGCTTATGCACCATGGTAAAATATTCATCAAAGGTTATGAAACTATGAACACATAATGTAAAAGAGATGTGCTTGACACATGTTTAAGTAAAAATTTCTATAAGTTTGTGTTGTGATAGATAGAAAGAAAGTTGATTGATTTAACTCCTCAAATGGGCTACTAAATTAGTGATAGATTCATCATGAAATTTCTAGATAGAGTAAAGGTCAATGATGGAAACTTTTTTGGAGATGTTTTTTCAAAAGTGGTCCAATAAAGTTTGGGCTAGTTGGGTGAAAGAGAAGAGAGAATGTTTGGTTATTACACTATACCAATTTAATGTTGGCCCTAATAAATACATGGGGAAAGTCTGGAGAAGGAGAACATCATTGTAGGAAATAAAATAACATGAATTCATAAATTCCCTAAGGTGTTATTAGGGGTCCTCCTTACTATGAAACTCAATAAATTTTGAGAGCTCCCACTGAGGAGGATATGGTTTGATAGGGACAGATGGGTGAATGGGTTCATTATAGATCTGGTCATATGATAGAATATTATGAGCACCAGAGATGAATAAATCTAAATTAGTCATCTTATCCACTATAATTTTCATTAGATCTATTTGGGGTTGTATTATTGAAAGGTTGTAAGGTGTATATTTTTGTTGTGGCTGGGTGACATATTGATAATTGGTAAGAGGTTTAAGAGCTACCTCATATTGATATATGGACATAGGTGGTTAGGTGGGTGCCATATATGGTTAGATGGATGTAGGTGGTTGGGTAGTGGGTAGAGGTACATTCCCTTATGGTTTAGGGATGTAACCTAGGTTGGGTGTGATGGTCACCTATTGAGAGGTTAAGGTGGGTCAGGTAGGAGTTGTGGTTGGGTTTGTAACTAAAGGAAAGGTGGTGACCTTTGTGCTAATTAATGGTAAGGTCAAAGGTATAGACACCACAAGATTTTGAAGTGGATTAGTGACTAATGCATTGGGGGTAGCTAAAGGAAGCTTGGAAAAGCTAGTATTAGGTACTCTCATGGTTAGTGTAATATAGGTGGTTAATGGTTGGGTTATTCCTAGAGTAGAGGAGTTATTAGTGGGGGTGGAAAGTGTAGGGGTGTTGTTAGGTTGGGTAAGTTGGTTTTCCATAATAGTATCAAAGGGATTATTAGTAGATGAAGATGCTTGGGTAGTTTATGGATGGGTGGTGAATGTGGCAATATAAGTGTTCCCCATAAGGTGAGAAGGCATGCCATAAGGTAGGTCCATAGGTGGAATTGAATTAGGGGTATGGTGAAGCATGGTGATGAGATAATGCTGAAGGGCCACAAGATTGTTATCTAAGAAGGTGCTAAATTTTGTATCTCCTTGGGGAACTACCCAAGGGAAATAAGGACTTCTTGAAGGACAAGGAGAGTCTTCTGGTTCATAGATGTACTCCATGGATGAGGAGGTAGGAGAGGTTGATTTTTTTAGTGATGGGTTTTATTTTGTTAGGTTATTTCACTACTAACGATTTAGGATAATTCAAGATAAGGGAGAGAGAATACAAAAACAATATCACCACTCAAATATAGAGAAGATAAGAAATGAGAAAGGTAATCAAATACACACTAAAAATTATTTTAAGTCCTAAATTTTTTTTATACCCTCTTTTGGGTTATGCCTTAAACTTCATAAGAAATTGTGTGACTCCACTTGGTTGATATAATAGGTACTAAAAAATAAATCTATGGATGGTTTCAGGTTATTCTAGCTCTCAAAAAGGATCTATGTTAGAAATAAATACATGGCTTGGTATTAGAGCGTACTTCCTCACTTCACACATCACAATGATAAGGGTGTCAAGTGCTTAGCTTAGTATATAGCAATTTATAGAGTTTATACTCAACCAAAGAGATGAGTTAGTTCCCCCCTTGGTAATGACCTCCAAGTAGGATCAATAGGAAAGGATAAGGTGACCATTAGGTGATGAAATCCTTGTTGGGCTTTATGTCAAGTTGTTTTTATGTTTAATTGATGTAGGTGGTTTGGTTTTTGTGTGATACAAGTGATGCTACAATTGAATTACTTTGATTTAATTTAACTAAGTGAGCTAAACTTGTGAGTAACCATTGTATATAGTTGATTTTAAACCCAAAATAAATTTTAATTTCATTTATGAACATAGAATAGGGAGAAGATCATGTAGATGAAAACAAAATAAACCCAAGTAGATATTCAAGGGTCCCATCGAGCATGCTAGAATTTTTTAGATAATTTTAACTTATATTCTAAGAAAGGAAGAAGAAAGAAACTAGATATAGGTATGGTATAAAAACCTATTTGGTTGTGTGCACATTGAATCAAATGATTGTAGAGGGATATTATTTGGATTGGAGAAATGACCTACAAATAAGATAACACTAAATCAATGGTTTTTTAGATAGATAGTTGGGTGAATTTCCTAGCACTAGCTAGATCCTAGAAGCAAGAACTTCCTTGAGGGCTATCAAATCCATGATTTTTAAACAATTAAGTTTATAAATTGAAATATAGATTACTTTTATAGATCATAGAAGATACTAAAATTAAATAAAATAAATTTTTAATAAATAAAAAGACAAAGTTGACTAATTAGAACAATAATCAGGTCAATACTAATGTTAAATAGGTCAGGTATGGTTCAAAAAATAGGTTGGGGCTCTATGAACAGGTAGAGACAAATAAATTTAGATTTGGTTGAGGGTAAGTGGGTGAAAATAACTTTTTATTTTGTGCCATAGTGACCATTGGTAGTTGAGGTGACTATCGATGGTTAAGGTGACTGTCAATGATTAAGGTGACCATCTATAGTTGGGGTAACCATATGTGGTTGGGATAGACCTTTGAAAATTAGGGTGACCATTGGTGGTTACTATGGGTTAGGTCTAGGTAATAAAAGGTTATTTTAATGGGGTTATATAATGGGATTCTAAGATATTGTCTTGGGCTAGGTTGATTACAAAATACAAAGTGACTAAATAATTAAAAATGGATATTTAGCTTATTGGTGATTGATCAGATGAATGGTTGAGGTAGTGGATCCTAGAGAAATTTTGGTAGAATAATGGTACATGGCTATTAGCCAATGTATGATATCACTTTAGATCTTTATCATGATGGTTGGATGGATGGATGGCTAGATTTTTGAAAGACCACATGCAAAAGAAACTCTAGATACAAAATCTCTTGATAGTTTCCCCTCTCCTTTTTCACCTCCTACTCCTCTCTTCTTATAGGAAGGAAGGAGAGGTACAAAAAGACATTAACAAGAGATCCAAGTTTTTATCTAATTTTAAACTTTGACATATATGGGCTTGCACATAAATTAGATAATCTAATTATAGAAAATCAAGTCAAAGTGATGTTGGTGTTTAGTGGTTCAAATAGTGGAACCTGATCATCAACAATCAGGGTAACCATCAATGATTAGAGTGACCATCAGTGGTCAAGGGTCAAAGTCAAGTTGGGTTAAAAGGTTGGTTTACCTAGTAGGTCAATATGACTAGAGTTAGGTCTAGTTTGTAGTCAAATGGTCAAGGTTTGGCCCAAGGGGGTCCTAAGGTGGTCTAGAGGAGTTGTGACATTAGAAAGCATCACGTGCAAATTTTTTTATCTATAACCATCATTATATACCCATTTATGAAAGGAGAGGGTGATTCCCTTGTTAGGAGATAGTGAGGGAGATTGATATCTCATGGTTGGTGTGGAAATGCACTTGAATTATGCTCTCCCTCCCCATGGTAGTACTACACTAGAGACTACACTTGATATTACTTATAGATACTTGAGTTCATTAAGACTCCTACTCTGTGGAGCTTTGTATCATTGTATTATTACTATTATTATTATTGAGACATTTTTATTGCTAAAACTATACTATTTATTCATTTATACATTTACAATAATGGTTATAATGTTATGTTAGTCATGGATGAAGTTGTAATATTTCTTATATGAAATAAATGTAGTCATTATTTATTCAACATTGTTAATATTTTGATCTAGCATTATCATGGTGATCATTGGCTAAATTTATTAACTATAGACCTTGTAAATGTTAACTAAAAATAATACATTTAGTTAAAGATCACTTAGTTATATTTCTCATAGTAAAATATATTAGATGAATATGTGTTTATAACTTTAAAAAAATACTTTATTCTGGTAAAACCTAGTGGGGTTGTTACAATATGGTATAAAAGTTGAGGCCTAAAAATTAGGACTTAATGTGTTCTATATCATAAATATATTCTCCTACTAAGTATGAAGAAGAATGGTGCATGATAGACCAAGAGGTGAGGGTACTTTTAATACCAATCCCCTTGTTGATCTAAATCAATTCATCATTGAGCAAGCTACAAAGTTAGATATAATTCTCATAACCATGCAAGAGACTAGCTACTAAATCACATCCCTAGAATAAGAAGTGCATGGGAATTAGGAAGAGAATGCTCAAGAAAAACCTAAAGAGAATATTATTGATTAGGAACATCCTCAAGATCAGAGGCATGAGTGTTGGGAGAAGAAAATGGATAGTAATGCTACACAAGATATTCTTTTGATATTCGTACATTATGTATTTTGTTTGTCAAATATATGTATATTTTTTCCTATCTCCATGACTTGTAATAGGTTAGACTATGAATATAATCCTCTTTTGGTGCTAATTATGAGAAGAATGTCAACAATAATAGACTGAAAATGAATATCTATATGTATGTTTGTATGAAGAATAGAGTTCCACCTTTGAAGAAATCAATGGAGACTATTTTGGTTATGGTTACCTATTATGTTTCTTACTTTGTTCCTTGCATATGATTTCATGTTTAATGTTTAGATTATTTCAATCTAATTTACTATGAATGCTCTATAAACATTAATGAAATATTGGTTATTACTAATTCCTATAACACACAATAATTCATCTTTGTTATATTTATATATTCCCACCTTGTTAAATGAATTCTCTACACTATCCTACACATTAAAGTAAAACCTAGCTATCCCCATCCTTAGCATGTTCTAATGCTTCAATAACATATACTAACAATGGTATGGTGAGTTTAGAAACACTTCTTCTAGAAGAAACTATGATAAGATGGTTACCAGGGTAGAGATACATTGAGACATGGTTAGACCAAAAAGTATGTAATTTTGTAGAAGAATAATCCAAATGAAATAGTCTTACCACACAAAAAATCATTTGAGAGCATATCTATGGAGAGATTTATGAAATATTTTGGTGAAAGTTACCTAAATTACTAGCCAATTGGTTATCTTAGTTGGAATACTATTGACTTAACCCAAGAATAAAATAAATAATCATCTAGACTAAAGAGAAGATAAATTGATTACATAAACTAGAAATTGACTAGATGAGGGCAATAGATTATTAGGTTATTACCACCATAGATGGATACATCACCAAGTTTATAGTATATGGATACATATGTTTTGAAGTTTGTACAAGACTTTTTTTTTAAAATAATTAGAGGTAAATTTTTGTAATGACTACCTCTCCTTGTGAAGAGTTGGTTATGGACAAGGCCTGGGTGCCTACTCCAACCAATATGGAGTACTCACTTTGGGTGTATGGGTGTATGTGTGTGACATGATAGTGAATGATGCTTAGATGAGTAAGTAAGGATTTAACTTGAATACATAATGGATACATGAGAGAAGAAGAGTCAAAAGAAAAGTCTAGATTCAAAACATGAACTATGATAACAAACTAAATGGAATAAATGAAAAAATGCCTAGGCAGTTGCAAGTAGAGGTAAGAGTAGTATTAAACCAGGTGATGAATTAGTAATAATACATTATGATCATGATGAAAGAGAATAATAATGAAGGATTAATAAATAAGATGATGAATATCAAAAATTATAAAGAAGTGATGAAGAATGAGACTAAGAAGAGATGCTTGAAGAAGAAGGTGAGAATATTGTAGAAGTAGATTAGTTAGATGATAGATGTACTATGTAGCTACAAGAATGGGTATTATCAGAAGGAAAATAAGAATTAAATAAATAATTATAACATAGTCAAAGATTAATTGTAAGTTCAAGCACAACAAAAGAAGAAGTCAAAGGAAAGAATTATTCATTAGAAGAGCACATGTCCCCGTAACCCAATTTATTATATTCCAATGGATTTTTTCAACCAGGAAGATAGGAATGTAATAGTTGGTAAGGTCCATTTACAAAAAAAGTACATCATTTGGGTACCAAAATTAAAACAACATAAATTCAAAGGCTTTGAAGTCCATAGGGCTTGTTGAAACTAAGCCAAGAAAAGAAGGAAGTGCAAAAAAACAAAGTGTGCATGTTGACTCTCCTAGTGTGTGTAGTATATAAGAAAGATGAATTAGAGTGAATCCTCCTCTTGTAATAATTTGATAGTAGATTCCATCAACACTAGTTTACATAATGGCTCATCTAGGAGGATTTATAAACTTAGTAATCTATGATGAGTATAAGGAACTTGAAAAATACTTATTAACCTATGAAATGAGATGGAAAGCTAATGACATTAATAATGAAGTTATCTAAAAATGTGAGTTAGTAGAGACACTAAACAAAAGATCAATTGAGTTCATATACCATAGAGACATTCAATGGGCAACTCTACAATATTTTAAGAAATGGATTATCATAGAATTCAAGATAAATAAATGCACTAGTCACACTATTCAAGACTTGAAGGAAATAAGGTAGAAGTTGGGAGAATCAGTGTATGAATATGATCATAGATTCTTTGATGTTATTATTAGAATTTTACTTAACATAAAAAGACAAAGATATGTGGTTTTTCAAAAGAATACACTCTAAAATCAGGTTTACCACTACACATGTTCAATATGTTACTAAAGAGGATGCTAGAGATTTTACCCTATGAGTAGAGAAAAATGAAGACTATGGAGAAGCTCATATTGCCAATTCTAATATTGAAAATACACTACAAAATTTTATGAAGAGAATGGAGTAATACCATGAGGTGGATAGACCGAAATTGAATCTATGGTGTATGGAGTGTAAAAAATAAGGACATTATGGGAATGATTATCCTAATATTAAGACAAAATTATGTGAAATATGTTGAGTAGTGGGCCATGAAACAATGCAGTGCCATCTTCTACAATAGTATGTCAAGAATATTTAGAATCTATATTTCAATTTCTATAAGTCAAAAAATCATGATGAAAAGAACTATAGGAATTTTTAAGAGCTCAATGAAGGCATCATAAATAATGTATTAATTGTTTCTATGTAATAAATGTCCTTGAAAAAGTATATGATTATAAGCCCAGAGGTTGATAAAGGTTATGCAACCCAAGCATGTCCATAATGGATTCCTAGTTTGCGACAATACTAGCCTCAAGGTATGGCTGATTGAAACCCTCCTTCATTGAGTTGGACACCACCATCCCCATGATACCAATATGTATTACCCTATAGCTTAACCTTTATTTAATAGCAATAAATAATTTGGACTCCAATAGTTGTGCAACAATAATTTAGAATTGGAGATAATACCCAGCAACATTAGTATTGGAACATTATGCAACAACAAATAGGGTATAGAGGAGGATATTAGTCCAATAGAGGAGGAGATAGGGGTAGATATAAGTGAGGTTACTAAGGTATTATAGGGAATAACTATCAATTGAATCCTTTTCAATACTACCTATGTGGAGAATATAATGATGTATAATGAAATTGTCCTTTGAATCCTCAAAGACAATCTTACTGTGCATACTAAAAAATATATGACTAGAAAAACACATAATATTTTCATATCTTAGAGAAGAAAATAAAGGATAAGGTCATCTAAAATGTGAATATGGTGAGTGTACATCCCAAGGATACAAATTTCTAAATGTTATTACATGATAACATGCAGAAAAAGGTTTGCTTCCCTTTGAAATGCCTCAAGATTAGGGAATCCAAGAAGTAAAATAGGATAAATACCCAGACCCATATATATAAAAGGGGCTCATGTATGAATCTACATAGTTGTTGAAAAACATACAACATCAAGACATGATTGAAGGAGATGTTGTAGCAATAGATGCTCAAATGTATAGCCAGATTATACACATTATGCATCAAGATGGAGTTATCACTACACTGCTAGATCTTTTAAAATTTTTAATCACTATACATAATGAGGACATCTCTTATAATATCAAAAACCTACTACATAATATATTAGAGTGTGTGCAGTGTAGATAATAGAATATAAAAAATCTAGTTTGGTACATTAAAACAAAGAAGCCCTGGGATGTATACTCATGAATTAACATTGAGGTTATAGTTATGAGATTCCAAAAGCTATATTTGATTTTGGTATCATAATCATTATGATTCCTTTGTCTACATGGGAGGCTATTGGATGACTGGTTCTCAACTAAAGTCTAGTAACTCTAAGCTTAGCTGACTATAAATAAGTTGAGTCTATTGGTAGATTAGAATATGTTGAGATTAAAGACAAAAAACTAACCTTACATTGTGACTTTGAAGTCATTGACATGAATATAGTAAAAACACATTACCCTACACTAATTGTCAAGATATGGGCATATGATGGTAAAATGACTATTAACATGGTGCATAATCAATTAGAGGTGCACTAAGGAGATAAGGTTGTCATCATTACTATGAACATAACACACAAACTATATAATAAACTAGATAGATGAAGGTGAATTCTAAAGAGAATCCAAAAGCTCTATGCATAGCTAAGTGAAACTTCTTGTATGAGCATAGTAAACCTTAGGTACAATAATTACTCACTCAATATCTAAAGACATCTAAAAAATAGAGGCCCAAACTAATTTTTAGTCATCCATTGGTAACCCAATTTTTCATAGAAGATTATGTTTCTATGACTACAAAATCCCCTACTCATTCAAAAGTTGAGTTCCTCTATCAAGTAGATGATTATATGCAAGACTATATAGATCCAACCAAAGAAGGCACTTTACCTCGGGAAATATCTTCATCTATCATTGGAGACTAAGACATGCACTTGCTCAATTGGGATTGAGGTGATCATGAACTTGACCTATGAGAATGGTCTTCACATATGATAGACAAATTCTTGTGTATTATGAAACTAAGGCTATCAATGAATTCATTTTACACTTACAAGTTCATGTACCTACTATCATCTAGAAAGTTAGTTCTCTAAATTATGGTATGAAGGGAGTTATAACTACATGATGGGCAATTTAAAAAAATGACCAACTCGAATGGGACAATGCATGCAAGCTCATGATTAGCAAGTTCTATCTACCATAGATCATCAAAAGCAATTATCCTTTCTTCCAAGAGGGTGAGTGTCCTAAAATTTATATTCATAAATGTGTTGAAGTCTAAACCAAGGAATGTGTGGCACCAAAGTAATAGGTTCACATTTTCCATTATACACTTGCTCCTTTACCATAAACATGGTATATGCATCAAGAACACAGGAGGGAGATAAAGCATTAGGTAAAAATGCAAAGAGATTTCATACAAATGTTTATTTTTGAAGATAAAAAACCTCTCATTTAGAATGTACTACAAAAAATAAAACAATTCTTATGCCATGGGTGTGCAGAATACTTAATCACCATGACGGAATTCATGGCATAGAATAATGAAACATCTAATCTTAATTCAACATTAAAAAGATATAAAACTACCAAGAAAGAAGAATAATCTCTTATGCAACCATTCCACCAAATACAAGATGAAGAAGAAGATATTGAAGACTCTAATTTTGATGGTGATCTTGATTTGACTAATTTATTTGAACCTAAACAGTTAGTAGAACCAATAAAGGACATTAGTGTAGAACCCACTAAAGAATATAAGTTGTATATCATTCAAAATATAGAACAAGAAGGGCACTAAATTATATAGGAATTTTTTGATGAATAAAATCACAAAATTTACCAACAACCCATTAAAAAACATATAACAAACATCAAAACTAAGGAGGTTCCAAAATTAGTGCATATAGGTGATTATTAGATAGAAGCTAAAGTGTTTAAAGTTATGTAACTTCTATGGGATTATCAATGTCTTTCTTAATAAATTTTTAGAGGTCTGAAGATTTGATCCATCTCTAGGTGAGATGAATATCAAACTTAAGGAGTGCACATGGCCTATAAATAAATGGCCATACAATGTAATCCAAACATAAAATTGAAAGTGAAGGTTGAACTTGATAGAATACAGTAGGTAAGAATAATCTACCCTATGAAAAAGGTATATTGGGTTATCCATATGGTAATGTAGCCCAAGAAAATAGAAGATATCTAAGTATGTGGGGATTATCACATTATAAATAATGCATTTGTAAATGATCCATTCCTAATTCCATTTACAAATAAAGTTTTTGAATCTATCAAAGGCTATGAAGTCTATTCTTTCATGGATGTCTTTAGTGGTTATCATCAATTACCCATCACAGAAGAAAATAGAGCCAAAATAACTTTTGACATGGAATGGGGATACTTTTCATAAAAGGTAATGCCTTTTAGTCTTAAGAATTCACCTAAAGTGTCCTCTTGTACATTGATGACTACATTCAAGGACTTCATTCATGACTTCTTAGAAGTCTATCTTGATGATTGGGTAGTTTTTTCTTTGTTTAAAGATAATTTGTCTAAGTTGTGCCTCATGTTAAAATGATGTCAAGTTTTGCACATTACTTTGAGTTTAAGTAAATGTCTATTCTTTACATCCTTTGGTGTTTTACTAGGTCATGCCATATGTAGTGAATGCATTTTGGTTGACCAAGTAAAAATTATAATAATTCTAAGTATGCCTCCACCCATTAGCTCCATAGAAGAATGGCATTTTTTGGGTCATATAGGGTATTATCATAAATTTATCATAGGATATGAAAAAATTTAATCTCCATCAGAATATTTACTATGAAAAGGTGTGAAATTTGTCTAGGCTTCAAAATTCCAAGCATCTTTCATCAAGATAAAATAGAGATTGGTTACTGCACCCATCCACATCTTTCTAGACTAGAATAAGCCCTTTCATGTACACATTGATTATTCATGTATTGTAGTTGATTATATGATTTTATAGCTAGGAGATGGTATACTCAACCATCCCATTCATTTTTCAAGTTGTAAACTATTTGACACAAATAATAACTACACAACAAATGATCAAGAAACATTAGATATAATGTTTACATTAAATAAACTTTGACACTATTTGCTTATGATGCCATTTGAAGTTTTTACTAATCATCAATCTCTATGATACCTTGTCAACAAGACCATGTTATGGGGGCACATCTCTCTATGCTTAGTGATATTTCAAGAGTTCCAATTCTGAATTAATGTAAATCTAGGAAGAGAAAACATGGGGCCAGATTATCTCAATATCATTCCTAATGGTAAATAACTAAAAGAGTTACAAGAAGAATTTCCTAATGTTCATCTCTTTTGAGTTTTTATAATTCTTGAATTTTTTTAAATAATTACCAACATCCTCAAACAAGGTGTCTTCCTTGTGAACTATCAAGAATGTGACAAGAAGCAGTTTGTTACTAGAGCCTTGCCATACACCATCATCAAAGGGATTTTGTATCACTTAGGAAGGATTAAGTACTACATAGGGCTGTTATGAAACATGAACAACCTCAAATATTATAGGAGGTACACCAAGGAGTCTTAGGAGGACATTCTACTAGAGAAGCTACTACAAAAAATTTGTTACAGAGCGGGTTACGGTGGCTCAATCTCTTTCAATATGCACACAAAGTATCACAACACTAAGATATCTACCAACACATGGGTAAACCACTATAGAAAGATGAAATGCCTTTATATCTTATGTTAGTTGAGTAACCCTTTAAAGGAAGGGGTATTTACTTTATTGGACATATCAATCCACCAAGAAAATGTAGTAAATTAAGGTATATTATCACTATGACTAGCTATTTTACTAAGTGGGTTGAAGATGCTATGATACCTAACTATGGCACAAAAGATGCAATAAAGTTTCTCTATGAAAACAATATTACAAGTTTTAGATACCCTATCAAACTCATCAATAATCAAGGCATGTACTTCCTGAATAATACCATCAATGATATTACTAATGAATTTATGATTTCTCATCACAAAATCACTACATACCATCCCCAATAAAATGGCCAAGATGAAGCCTCCAACAAAGTATCAGGTAAAATTTTGATAAATATCTATGATGTCAAAAGTGATGATTGGGAATATCACATTCTTATGATTCTATGGTTATATCACATACACTACAAAAGAGTCATAGGTTTTACTCCCTTTCATTGGTGTATGGACTTAAAGTAGTTATGCCAATGGAATATTTAGTACCCAGTCTATGCATTATCATGGTCATGAGACCGAGGGATCATGAATCTCTAACCAAAAGACTTCTCAAATTAAATAGGATGAATGAGTATAGATGCAGAGCAACATGGATGCAATAAGTTCACAAGTAAAGCTAGAAAGCATGGCATGATAGGAATTTGTGCCATAAATAATTTCATAAAGATCAACTAGTCTTATTATATGACAATCATTTTAGATCATTTCTATACAATTTACATATTTGATGGAAAGGGCCTTATGTTATACATGAAATATTACATCAAGGAACCATGATTTTAAGAGATATTAAAGGAACCATTTTACTAGGGTAGGTGAATGGTGTAGGCTTAATCCCTACCACCAATAGTTGAATTGATCTCAGTATAATAAGTGAGTGGGTGTTGAGTAGCACCAAGTAGATTGGTATTTCTCTTTTCTTCATGTTTTTTATGTGTTTCTTTTTCTATGGGTGTGTGTTTATAGATGATATCTTCAATACCATTTGAGAAACAAGTACCAAGCATAGCGTACACCATCTTTGCATAGTTTAATCCATGTGCACTATCATGGATGTCAAATACGAGTGAATGAAAGTAATTAAGTCTAAGAAAGGTATGAAAAAGTCACAATAACAAGATTTCCACCATGTAATGATCATCCACTAGAAGTAAATGATAGATCCAAGGGTTGATTGAATTGATCTTCAATAAAATGGTTACTCATCAACATCATTTTCTCATACCCCCATATAGATAATAAAGAGAATAAAAATGTATCTCTACACATGTGGAAATGACTAATTGCCTTAATTGCTAGATTGGATTGGATTTTACACATCAACCAATAAATTCATGATGAGTGGACAACTAAGCATGATATTTACACAAAATACAATAGCCATGAAATATATAAAGACCAAGTTAGAGAACCAAGTTGCATTTCATTCTTATGTATACTTTTCATTATCTACAATTGCAAAGAGCTAAGCTAGTTTTATTATGTAGAGAGCATTATAATTTCATCACTTTAGTAGACATAGATACTTTACACCTCATTAGGAGTTTTATAAAGCCAAAAAAAGAAGTAATTGGCATCAATATGGCTCTCAAGTAGACAAATTTTAATGATCCAAAACTATTTAACTTCTTTTGATAAGAAAAACAAAATTTATTTCATCCAGACCCTATTGATGTTGTACAATCACTCACTCTCATAGCCCCCCATCAATTCCATAACATAGATATTGATCACCTATTATGAATTCCTACCTTTGGTAAGTTGGGTGAGATTATGCAATTTTTTATCGATTGATACAATGATATAAATCTACCTTGGCCCAGACATCACCATTATCATCAACATAGAAGCCATGTCCTAAGCTTTGGGCATGTATTCATGAGGAGAATCCCTATCTCCATACAAGATGATAATGCCCCATATTATGTTATAAGTCTAAGATGTATATATTTAGATTAATAAAGGGATTCTAATTGATAAAATACCAAAAAATCCAGTGTGCATCCTCATCAAGTACATCACAAGAAGGTTCTAGTAGATGACCAAGTCTATGAAACAAATACCAAAAGGAGTCATGGACATCACCCATCACATGATCCATAGGAATGAGAAATTTAATTGGTTAGATTAATTATTTTATAATTTACTCACCAACATTTATAAGTGCCACACCTATATAAAGCAAACATTTTAAAACTAGTTCTTTATCTTCCTGCTCTACTTCACACAATGGAAGCCCTTGAAGGGAGAAGTGCACCTTGACACAAATTATTGGAAAATATAGTAATTTGATAATCTCATCTAGACATAGGAGTGTATAACCGTAACACATGAGGGAAAATTTAATACATGGTGGGAAGAGTATCTAAAAATTATTGTAACACATCCTTAGGTACCACCAGATGTCATTTAATATCTGGGTTAAGACACAACTATCACTTTACTACCAAATGGTGTATTTATAGACATTCATGACTTAACTCAATTATCCATGGTGTATTTATCACCATGGATATGATACAGGTAGAAGTTTCCAAACAAAAAGATTTTATCGAGGTGTGTGAATCCCCTATAAGCCATACCACTTAGTGTAACCATTCTTGTAGCATAGCAACTAGAAGAAGCTATAATTTCCTAGAAATAAAAGGTAAAGCATAAGATTTTTATAGAGAACTAATCAAAATCTCATAATTTAAAGTGGAAGACATGAAACATAAAAACTTGGATAGATGTTCTGAAGGTGACATAGATCATGATCTCATGCAACCTTCTATAGATGGGCATAGATGAGTAGGAAATATAATAGGTTATGATTCAAGACATGGCTGGAGATTTCTATGATAGGGAGGTGGAAAAGGAGTTATTCATTTGTAAGGCTCTATACATAGTTCAAGTGTGAAATCAAGTTCCCGCAGAACTATGGGTGGATCTTCAATCTTTCCCACCATCCATTATTGTTGACATTATATGAGAAGAAGAAGAATAGTTGCAGTGAAGGATTGACTTTTGCCAGCCATAACCTACTCTTAAATAAGAAGCATAACCTACCCCTACCTCTACTTCACCACCACCTAAATATAGACTAGTCATGATCAAATGCAAGAAAGAATAAGTATCTAGCTCTGAAGTCTAACCAAGTGATTTACCATAATCCTCACATGCACAATATGTTGAAGAGCTCACACTCAAGAAACTCATAAAAGTAGAACAATAGGCCTTTATGGAAGACATATTTTATGTATTTAAAGATGAGTAAAGGAGGAGAAGAAGAGAAAAAAAGGAAAAATATCAATAACAACAAGTTATTCAACAAGCCAAAGAAGTTAAGGTTACATAAAAGGCAAAAAATATAGAATATGATATATATAAAGCCATGGATGTTGCCAAGAAGGTCTAAAAAGATGCCAATGTAGCTAAGAAATCATATGAGTTACATGCACAAAAGGAAAAAGAATATAAGATTGTTTTTGATGCTAAGGTAGAGGAAGAAGAGAAATAAAAATAGGATGCAATATCCTAAGCATAATAGGCCATGGAAGCTACAAGGCATGTAGAATAATAAGTAGAGGAAGCTATGAAGAAAAAGAAGGAAAAATAACATGAAGCCCTACACCAATAATAGGCATAGGAATAGGGACATACATAAAACAAACACAATCAAAAGTGTAAACCCAAAATGTATAGGAACAAACCAAGGCTATGTACCTAGTAGAATAGAATAAGAGAGAAGAAGAATAACATGCATAAAAGTTGAAGGCTAAGGCAAAATAAGCAAAAGTACACTCTAAGTAGGAAGAGATGAAAAATAAGGAGGAGGAGGAATAAAAAGGAGTACACTAGAGTAGAGGCCATATCCTAGTAACAACAAGCACTAGAGCAGCCTTAGGTATAATTAGAGTAGCTAGCACAAGAAGAACAGCTAGTTATAACATAGATAGGTCCTCACCTCCCAGAGTTTAAATTAGGAGGAGTTTGGATTTGGGATGTCCCAATAGTTAGTGGTCAACATACCACTTTTTCACTCCCACTTGCCATAATGCCATGACCATACCCCTCAACACTTACAAGTATATTGGTTATACTCCCTCTCAAGTAGGAAACTTCCTTAGACATCTCTAAGATCCCACTAAAGAAATAGTTAGAAGTCATAGTAGCATTCCAAGAGTCAACTTCAATAAGGCCACCTCCTTGAAGATGGAGATGGGTCAATCTAAGGTAGAGAATGTGGAGTTGAAGGCTCACCTCTATGAAACTATGAATTTGATCCAAGACACCTACTTGGAGTTGGCCACTCAAGAAATTGAGGACCAAGTCATGTCTAATCAATGAAAACTCAGGACTTTAGTCTTTGAGTTGATACAGGACTGGTGCATAGCTTAGAAACTCCATATAATTAGTACAATGGGATATAACATGAAGACTAAGGTAGCCACACTAATCACCTTACTAGAAGAATACTAGGGCATGTTGGAATTTTTTTCACTACAAGAACAATAGGCCGTGCACACCTTTTTAGACTAAAAATAATAATTAGATGACTCTTTATCTAGTTATAGCCTAGACTTCACCATAACCATAACCACCAAGACAACTATGAGAAACCACACCATTTATATGGATGAGAATCACAAATCCCTCTAGGAATTATTCAATACCTGAGATAATGTGCACAATAAAATTCTCAACTAGTAGAGTGAGCTTTTGGATAGTTCATTCATAGGTCTCTAGGACCAACACCACATAGATAAACTAGAGTAGCTAAAAGGTGAGATCTAGATGAGGGTGAATAACACCAAGGTAGCCATTAGCATTACTAATGATTTATATTTGAAGTAGCTCATCAAATATCATGCACAACTAATAATCATGCTATGCATGGTCTATGAATTTATGCTTGACTAGAATGCATACAAGACTAACTTATCTCCATTCTATAGTGAGGTTACCTAGATCCTCAATACTCTAGTGTATAAGCTATCATCTAAGATCTAGCAAGTCATCACCTAGTGTAAGACCATGTAATCCATAACCATAGAATCTTTTGATTAGTCATCATATGCGTCCATGCCTCTTTTATAAAGCTAAGTATTGTGTAAGGTGATAATTTTGTATTGGGGATGACTAGTAAGACAAGCAGAGCTAGGATGGTTAAAATCCCATAAAGGGTAGCCACCTAGTTACACCAGCCTATTAAAAACCATAAAGGGTGATAGGTTGGTATGTTACTTTGTTGAAAACCCAAAAAGGTATATAATTAGTGCATAAGACATGAAAATTAACAATGACACCTTGACAAATTACTATAATCTTACTGGTCTAACCACTTCTTCAGCTTCTGCCTTATGAGAAATTTTATAAGATCCTATGATGTTGTGTTTGGATGAGATAATATTTTAGTTTTGATAAAGTGTTGGGAGAATAAAATGGATAGTAAAGTAGTGTAGGATATTCTTCTGATATTTGTGCATTATGTATTTAGTTTTTTAGATATATGCATATTTTGTCCTATCTCCATGACTTGTAATAGGTTAGAATATGAACATAATCTTCTTTTGGTGCCAAGAGAAGAATGTGAATATTCATAGACTACAAACAACTATATATATGTATATTTATATAAAGAATAGAGTTCCAACTTTGAATAGCTCAATAGAGACTATTTTGGTTATGGTTACTTGTTATGTTTCCTACTTTATTCTTTGCATGCATTTTCATGTTTAATGTTTGGCTTATTTCTATCTAATTTACTCTAAATGCTCTATAAACATTAATTAAATACTAGTTGTTCCTAATTCTGACATAACACACAATAATTCTTCTTCATTATGTTTTGTATACCCACCTTATTAATGAATTATTTGCAATATCCTATGCACTAAAGTAAAACCTAGTTATCCTCCTCCTTAACATGTTATGATGATTTAGAAAGCTATGATAATAATGAGGAAGTGTCATAAGATGAAAGATATTGAGTATATATAGAGTTGGAATGTGACATGAAAAATGTAAATCCACCCAAGTTTGATGGAACTATATTGGGATATGGAACTAAAGCATGGCTGATAGAGATGGAGAAATATTTTTAGATTTAAAATTACTCTAAAGTTGCCAAAGAATTTTGGGGACCATATCATCTTGATGGTGAAATGACAACTTGGTGGGCAAACAAGAAGTTTGAGATGAACCTTGACTCAACCACCACCACTTGGGAATAGTTTGTGACACTGTTTAGGTCACGATGGAATCCATAGCTATACTTTGATTAGAAGCTTATAATTTTTTAGAATATTAAGCAAATAGACCTATTGGTGAATTGATTTTGGGATAAATTCACCAATATTATAAAGCACGTACCTCAATATTAGGTGGATAAGAGGTTCGGGATCAAGAAATTCATTGTGGTATTAAAACCCCAAATTGGTTGTGAAGTAGATGTATAGGGGCCATCTACCATGGATCATGTTTTTGACAAGGAAGTCAAGTAGGAATATATGTTGAAATATCTTACCCAAGTTAGATATAATTTTAATAGCATTTGAATTTCTAAACCAACTTTAAAAAATAAGAACTAGAATCAGAGGAGTGGAGACTCTAAGAGTCAGTTCATTAATTAGAATGTTAAGTTCAACATTGTCTTAGGGAAAAGGAAACCTAGTAATGGTTTTAATGGAGGATTTAAGGGAAACTAATAATATGAATGAAAATAACACCTAAAGGTTACTTCATTTATGAAGGTGACCATTATGCTTGAGAGTATACTCAAGATAAATCTAATAATAAGGGTTATGCTTATTAATAGGATATATTTTAGTAGTAGATTCATGCAGCTATTGAAAATCATAAAGCTAAGTATCAAGCTTTACCCATAGAACTATTAGATATTTTGTTTGATCATCTAGTTTATATTTTGATTAACTGGGATCTACATAAAGTTTTGTTGCTTCTATAATTATTTGTAAAATTTTTAGAAAAGATGGAGTTATGGAAAATGCATGGTTAGTATAGTATGGGAATGAATCAATGGTCAAATTTGTAAGTGTTTCATCAAAGATGATATTAGGTTTCCTAAATTCAATAAACTAGTGGATATGTATTCTATATCATTAGGGTCATATGATGTGATCCTTCGAATAAATTAGCTTGTGAAGCATAAAGCTAAGTTTGACTGCTATCTAAAGAAGGTTGAGTATCAAGATGATTTTATAAATTAAACACAACTTTAGGGTGAGAAAAGAGAATTAAAGCTTAGGTATATTTATGAAATTCAACTCAAAAAATCTTAGAAGAAGGGATGGTAGACATTTATCATTAAGATAAATGAGATGGAGGAATCTAAGTAACCATACATTGAGGATTATCCTTTTTTAAATAACCTTCAGGATGTATTTACATAAGAAATACCTTGATTACCACCCAAACATGAATTTGATTTCTCAATTGATATTACACCTAGATAAAAACCATAATATAAGGAACTATATAGGATGAAAACCACTAGATTGGTTGAGTCAAAGGATCAACTTCAAGAGTTGTTATTGAAAGGACTGATTCAACCAAGTGTGTCACCATGGAGTATACTAATTTTCTTCATCAAGAATAAGGATTGTACTCTTTACCTATGTATTGAATACAGGATGTTGAATAAGGTGATGATCAAGATTAAATATCTGATACCTCATATTGATGATCCTTTTAATCACATGGGAGGGCTAACAATCTTTTCTAAGATTGATCTTAGAGTAGGGTATTATCAACTAAGAATCCAAGATGAGGATATTTTGAAAACATCATTCAAAACATGGCATGGTCATTAAGAGTTCATAATGTTATCTTTTATGTTGACAAATGCTCCTACAACATTTATGAACCTCATGAATAGTGTGTTCATATATTATCTATATCATTGTGTATTGGTATTTATAGATGACATCCTCATATATTCTAAGGATAAGTAAGAGCATATTCGTCATCTAGAACTCATTTCTTAGCATTTTTAAAAACATAGGTTCTATGACAAGCTATCCAAAGTGTGCATATTATCTAGGACATATTATCTTTGTAGATATAATTTTAATAGATCCAACAAAGATAAGAGCCATAATGTAATGTCTAGTGCTTAATAATGTGCATGAGTTAAGGATTTTCATGGAATTAGTAGGATATTATGGGAAATTCATTTTGAATTTTTATAAGACAAATAATCTAATTACCTCTATTCAATAGAAGAATCAAAGTTTTATTTGGTCAAAGAAGTGTGAGAAAGCCTTTCAAGAGATGAAAAGGAGGCTTATTTCAGCACTAGTGCTAAGATTTCATAATCCTAATGGTCAACTCTTAGTGATCACATATGCATATGGGGATGGACTTAGAGGAGTTCTTATACAAGATGGTTTAGTTTTAGCTTATGAGTCTAGAAAATTGAAGCCATACGAAGTGAATTATGCCCTTCATGATCTATAACTTGCTAAAATTGTGCATGTCTTGTAATTTTGGAGGAATTATCTATTGGGTAAAGTATTTGAGATTAATAATAAAAACTTGGGTCTCAATTAAATCTTCACCTAACTAAACCTAAATGACCATTAGAGATGATGGTTAGAGTTCTTATCTGATTACAATTTTGATATTAATTATATCATTAACAAGGAGAATATAGTTGTTGTTCTAAACCATAGAAGGTACATAATAGTTATGGATACTATTAGGATTAATTTTCAATATTAGGTAATCAAATTCTTGATAAGAGATGAATTATATGATTAGGTCAAAAAAGCATTATCAAAAAATACTTAGAATCCTAGGTATAAAGGATTCAAAATATAAATTGATGGTATTTTGAGGTATAATGATAGGATGTATGTGTGTGATAAAGAGAATATGAGGATCATGATGCTAAAAGAATTTCATAATGCCATATACTCAAGACATCTAGGTGTAACCAAGCTCATGGATGAGCTAAGACCAATCTATTTCTAGAAAAGAATCAAGAAAGATGCATCAAATTTTATCTCTCATTGTTTGGAATGTTAGGGTGTGAAATCTAATTATGTACATCTAGTAGGATTTTTATATCCTCATGATATACCAAAATGGAATTGGAAAGTGATTAGTACATAATTTGACAATGGGTTGAAGTTATCATGGAACTAACATGATATGATATTGGTTGTAGTTGACAAACTAAGGTAGCCCACTTCATCCTAGGCAACATGATAGATGATGCACCTATGCTTGTAAAGAGATTCATTAAAGAGGTGTATCAATTGCATGGATTTACATGAAATATCATTTTATACCAAGATCTAAGAATGACTTCTAGATTTTAGTTGACTCTGAATCTAGCTTTAGATACATAGTTGAATTTTAGCACTACTTATCACTCAAAAAATAATGTTCAGACAAAGAGAATTAAGCAAGTGTTATAAGATCTCCTTCGTATGTATTGCATAGATTATCAATAAAAGTGGAAGGATTAATTTCCATTTATTGAGTTTGATTACAATAAATAATACCAATCCATGTTGAATATGGCTCTGTTTGAGGTATTATATGAAAGGAGGTGTAGAACACCAATCAGCTAGGATAGGTTAGAGGATAGGGTAATATTTGGACCTAAGATTATTATGTAAATAGAAGATAAAGTTAGGACAATCAGGTAGAGGTTGATGGAGGCCAATGATAGATAAAAATGTTATGTTGATATGAAGAGAATAGCAAGGAAATTTTTTATATGTGATAAAGTGTTTTGATAGGTTAAACCATATAAAATCTTGATCAAGTTCTAAAAGTCAATAAAACTTTCATCTAGATATGTGAGACCCTTCGAGGTTTTTAAAGTGGTAAATCCTATATTACATAGTTTTTAATTACCACTAGATCTAGCTATTTTACATAATGTCTTCCATGTGTCTTATATTAAAAAGTATGTTATTAATCTTTCACATGTGTTATATTGAAATGATTTGTAGGTTCTGGATCCTAGGATGGTCATGGTAAAAATAATAAAAATAATTGACACTCATAAAATTAGTTTGCATAATAGATAAGTGTCACAATGCATGGTCTAGTGGGACCAATATTCTGAAGATAGTTCCACTTGGGTGGACTATGATGAGTTTTAGAGACTATTTACGCATTTTTTTCTTGATATTTTGCTGCATATTATTTTATTTTTTGCTAATAATGTTTTAAATTTAGAACTTATGTTTGGATAAGTGTAATTGGGATGATGACCAACTTTATGGAGAAGGATGTCACATCTTGATTTTTGTCTAAGCTTAATAACCTTTTGACCTATGTATTTTTATGGTTGTTAATTGATTAACTATTGTTTTATTAATCTTTATTACATATGTTGATTATGGGATAGGTATATGTTGTTTAATTTACATGATTGATTAGCTATGGGGTTAGCTATACTTTCATATTATGTACTTGATTATCATGTTTTTTTAGTTTATACAATAGTATTTTATCAATATATTTATGTTTTAGGCTAACTAACTTCATTATTCTGAGGTGGTTGTAGGACAAATCCATCCCTTATAGTGTGATAGAGGTAGGGCTTCATCATAGAGGGTGTTGTAGATAGAGGCATTGGGGGATGATAGAGAGAAAGACTAGAAACCCATGCACACACCATGATAGATTAGAATGTTTTATGTTAATTAATTGATTTAGATAGATTTAGTATGTATTTGTGTTACCTACATTTAAATGATTGTTAATATGCTTTATATTATAATCTTTTTATTTTTTGATTATCATGTTGATTTAAATGTGTGATTGCACTAATTTGGTTGTGTTATTACATTAATGGATGTTGATGTTATTACTTTAGCAAAAGAGTGAATATGTGCATATTTCATATAAATTATCATTGCCTAGGATATAGATGTGTTTATTGAATTCATATATATAGGTATTAGATAGATTATAATATTGTGCTTGAATTAGTTGTAAAATAATTATTGACACTTAAAAGTTATTATTGTTTATAATAATTGCATGATACCAATTATGTATTTTATAAATGATAAGGAGAAACATCATTATATTTAACTTAGTTTTGACTAAATTTGAATTATTCATATTATTAAATAATGATTGTATTGTATGCATGACTAGGTGAAGTCATAGTGTTAAGAAATGTGTTTATGAATTACAGTGTAGGTTTTTATTAGTTTCTTTAACATGGAAATATATAATGTTGATACACTTGTTAAAGTTAATTGTGCTTTAATAACCATAGGCTATATCAACATTGTCATATAGAATTATAATTTTTTGATGGATTTTTGTGAAATCAATGTTGTCATGCATAGTTCGAAGGGGACAATATAATTATTAGTTTATTTTTTTAATCATTCAAACTTTTATTATGATTATGGTTTATGTGGCATTGACTGGTGATAACAAGGGCTTAGGACAAAATTGAGTTTCATTATGGATTATTATGAGGAAATTAAGGGGAAACTTTTGGTTATCTATTGTTTACTATGAATTGGATTCCATGTAATAACATAGTATTCAATAGCACTGGGAGTTGGTAGAGAAAATAGTGGAATAAGTTGCATGAGTTAAACATGTAGATAGATGTAATGGTTAGAATAGAGTCCTAGATAGGAAAAATTGAATGGTAGAGGAAAGGAGAAGAGGAATCTTTGAGAATTGAGGAAAAAGGATTTCAAAGGAAATTTTGTTGAGACTTCACACTAGGTAGGTTTTGAATTAAAATTTCATATGTGTGTTTATGAAGTTTGTTGAAATTATGGTAATTATATATTTTAAGGGTTTTTATCTAGTTTTTTTTGTAATAAATTTATTTAATAAGGATAAAATTTAGGCCCTATGGATGGAACAACCATCCATATAACCCATATTATAAATTGGGAACCCTAAGTCTAAAATGGCATTGACTATGTAATCCTTTATCCAAAATATATAACTCTGAGTGTGAGTGAAATAAATTATATGTTTATCTTAAAACAAATATAAGCCCTAGCTAATAATATAAGGGTTTATATTATCAAATTAAAGAGTATAAAATAAGGAATCTATTGTGTTTAATAAATTTATGTATATGGCCAAGTTGTATACTTGACTAAAAAATTGGGGTTTTAACTGTGTTACCATGAGAAAGAATTATGTGTTAATGGGTTGAATTAAAAATCAAAGTTAAATTAAGGGATTATTTTATTTTTAATAGAGTGAATACCTTTATTTGGTCAATATTTTAGACCGTCTCAAGGCATGACTGGGTGTAAAACAATGTGTATGAAAAATATGATATATGCAAATAATAATAAATTGAGTTTATTTAAATTTGTACTTTAAATACAATCCATTTGATATGAATATATATATGGGTTTATTTATATGATAAACAAGTGTCTGTAGGCAACTTGATATGAATATACTAGTGTATATTATCATATAACACACTTAGGCTATGCCCCTACATTACACAAATCATTGTGTTTTAAATGATATAAATAATAGGATAATGGATGTATGATAATGGATATATACTCTTGTGTGTTTTAATTAAATTCAATGAACTAGGTTGTTTATTCAAAACTAGGTAATGGGTAATTAACCTAGAAAGGATGACTAAAATATTAGACAAACCACTATCATCTAGAAAATGTTTTATTTTTATGAAGAATGTTAATGGGAACTATATGTACCATATCTTGGTACAATAACCTTGAAAAAATATTAAAATTCCTATGTGTTAAATTTGAAATAAACTCTAATAAAATAGTCATATGTCTTGGAGAGAGAATAATGAACACTAATAAGAAACCATAATAGATATAGTTGGTTGTAGGTTAGTTATCTGAGTTGGATATAAGACTAGTTATGATATGAGTTCAAGGAAATAATATGGATGAGTAGAATACATATCTATGCATAAAATTGTTATGAGAATATTGGATGGATTAATTTAAATATATACTTGGATTTATATATGTTATAATTGACGATTTATTAAGGAATGTAGAAATACAACCAATTGAGTTAAGAAGTATGATTGTATAAATTTATATACCAACTTAGATTCTATAAATAATGACATAGAAATAGTCAATTTTTATAGTTGAGTTTCTCATTATTATGAAGAATAAATGGTAATGAATAAAGGGTTAGTTTATTATATGCGATACTTTATTGAGGACATAGTTCTGTCCAAATGGATTTTAACATATAATTTGTATATTTATTTTGGTTATTACTTTAATTAGTTATACACAACTGAGTATATGGTTTATATATATATATATATATATATATATATATATATATATATATATATATATATATATATATATATATATATATATATATATATATATATATATATATATATATATGTGAGATACATGTAGATAGTTGACTTAGTCAAATCTTCTTCATGTATATCATATGTGTGTGTGTGTGTGTGTGTGGGTGGGTGTATTTTGTAATCTGCCTGAGCTTTGAGTGTGTTTGACTATTTTGGGAAACATTTGAAAAAGAATTATTTGAGATTAATACTAATCATATTAATGTTGTGTATGAAAATAAGCTTATTATTGTAATTTTGTTATGGTTTATAAGTTGTATATTAATGTTAATAGATAAATGAATTAACATTTATAAGTTACATATTGATATTTTGTAGCTAAATACATTGAAATGTTTCTACCCAGATGGTATGTTACTTATGTGGGCTATTTAATAATATATTTATGATTCTATAATAAATTAGATGATTTAAGATTCATTACATTACATTTAATTGACTAAATGTATGTATTTGATATTTATGTACTTAGCATATTTTATGTCTACTAATAGGGAATATTCCAGTTGAATCTATTGGTTTTTATATTATTATATAATTAACCAAATATCATTTTTATGATAAAAAATAACCAATGTAACAAATTACACTAGATTAATTAGTGACATCAATGAAAGATGAGGTGTAATCTAATTGAGTGGTGTGTATGAAATTGATTGATCCTAGAGATCAATAACTATATGAAAACTTTGACCAAAGTAATTTTTATAGTTAGACATTATCATTTCATTGTTTGATATAGTTTACATGTTTTTATGATATCATGTTATAATGGATTTATTTATGGTATACATCATTTAATAGTTATCTTACATCATATGGGTTCTAGTTTGTCACTCAAGATTCTTTCACCATCATTATTTACCCATTTATGAAGGGAGGGCCATCACCTTATTGGGAGATAATATGATGGATTGATGTTCCATGGTTGGTGTGTAAAATCACTTGGATGATGCTCTCCCTCCCCACAATAGTACTACACTAGAGACTACACTTGATATTATCTATGGATACTTGAGTTCATAAAGACAAATGCTTTATGGATATTTGTATCATTATTATTATTATTATTATTATTATTATTATTATTATTATTATTATTATTATTATTATTATTATTATTATTATTGAAACTATACTATTTATTCATTTGTACATTTACAATGGTGGTTGTAATATTGTATTAGCCATGGCTAAATTTGTAATATTACTTATATGAAATAAATACAATTCTTATTGTTTATTTAACATTGTTCATGTTTTGATTTATCATTATCATGGTGATCATTAGCTAAACGTATTAGTTATATGTCTTCTAAATTTTAAATAAAAATAATATATTTAGCTAAATATCACATACTTATATTTATCATGGTGAAATATGCTAGTAGAATGTGTGTTTATTGTTGATCATGGTCATTGATGTTTGGTTTTCATTGATAGAAAAGAGATCATGTGGTACTAGTGCATTAATGATAAAGTGATTATATTGATGGTTTGGTGAGTGTTTGACTTAGTGAGGTAATTGATGGTATGGAATTTTTTTAGAGAACCTATGGGATTTTATGAGTTCTAATAATGCTTATGGAAGTGAATGGAGTTCATCAAAATAATCATATGAATGTCTAAGCTCAAGTAGTCATATTGATAGATAAATATAAGTAATTAGTTTGACAACATCATATTTCACATGTGTAAAGGTTTCAAGAGTATTTTTATATATGGATAGATTCTCATATGAGAGGTGATCATGGTTCAAATTTCATGTCTAGACATTGAGCATAGCAAAAGTTATAATAGTGCAAAGTTGGCCTCTCAAATAGAATTCACTACGTTTCTATACTTAGCCAAATTTGCAAGAGGAGATATAATCATGAGAATTTAATCAAATCATAGATCTAATAGAGATAATTTAATCTGACTAGATAATGATCAAATAAATTTTGTGATCTTGTCATTATTAATCTAATGGTACATATGTAGTTAATATGTCAAAGAGTTTAAGATTGAATGCACTAGTGACATGTGTCTCAATCTCATTGATTTGACATAAGATTAATGGTATGTGGGTATTCATGTAGATGGAGACTGATGGTGTGGGTTAATTCAAATATTCAAATGTGTAGAAGGCATGCAAAGTTTCCAAGTGGCATGATCTTGGAAGTAAGGATCAAAAATCAACTGCGAGCATTGCAAGTTAAAGATCAGGATAATCCTGAGGAGATCAACATTGTGTATTTTATTAAATTTTATAGGGAGCATGAGATTATGAAAAAGTGTCTAATTTTTAGTGTTTGAAAAGTGACTATTGGAATTTGAATTTTTAAATTAATGAAGGAAAATTAGTATGTGTTTTTTGAGCTATATCTTTTGATCCAAGACAAATTTCTTAGTGGTGTAAAAGAAAATTTGAAGAGGAATTCATGGTGTATCTAAAAAAATTTATTATAAGGTATTAATGTTTGTAAAGGTGTATAGATGGAGTTACAAATTTTACTATATGTTCATTCATGGTGGTTATATGTACAAAATAATGTTTGAGTGATTTGGACTTTAGCAGAAAAGTGTTTTGATGAGAGTAATCACCTGAAGATGTCTTAGAGGTCATATGGAGTGGATCCATGTATTTAAAATTGATCTTATGTTCTTAATTTTCTTAATGAAGTTCTAAAATTGTAATAGGTCTCCATGAGACCTATAAGGGCTACTAAGGCCTAATTGAAAGGCGTATCTGCTTAAGTGTGATGCATGGATGCTATGGCTAACATGTGATAATCAATTTGAGCTATGTCTTAGCATGATAAAATTCTTAAAGGTTAAGGAAAGTATTATGGATGACCTAAAAGTTGATAATCATGAAGACTCTATAAAGAGTGGAGACCAAGGCAATGGTTTCTAGACTTGATGAGTAAGTGTTAAGAGAGTATAAGATAGAGATGAAGGAAAGAGATCAAAGGGAGTGTACTCAGTGGATGGGTTGAAGTATATAGTATATTAATGATAAGAGAATAATATTAGAGTGATACAAAAGGGGTGTTTGAATATATTACTTGTATTAGTAGGCTTGTATATATGTGGATTCAAGCTAAGGAGAGAACCTTTGAAAGAGAAGGTACATGTTAGTAAGGACCATTGAAATGTGACTAAGATCATACATATTTATCTAGTCAAGATTGATGTAGGAGGACACACAAGTCATTGGACCTAATGATCCTAGAAGAGGTAGCTTGAACAAGTTATCCTTATAGGTAACTTGAGAGAGATTGGAGGTGAAGAGTGTAGAAAAAGGTGATCATAATCAATTGAAGAGTAGTAATAGGTGTTCATGGTGATCTATTCAGGTAGTTGAGTGGGTGATTTGTTTCCTATGGGGTTGGTTCCTCCTTGCAAGGTTAAGTTTGCTAAATTTATAGTTGTTATGGGTGCTAAAATAGGGGAAGTAGCTCTTTATGGTATTAGTGTCTCACTAAAATAAGGGATGGGTGTTCATTGATTAGTAGGTGTTGGTCTAAATGTTAGATCTTATTTTATAGGACTATAGTCCATCTTGTAGGGTTTAGTGGCTTTTATCCCCCAAGAAGGTTTCCCACATAGGTGATATGTTTATATGATGTATGATCTTATGTATGATTTGGATGTATACACTTTCATGTTTATGTCACTTGATCAAGTTGATATATGCCAAATGTTTAAGAGTTAGGAATTGAATTGGATTATCTTACATCACTGATTCATCCATCCCTCTCAGTGATTATACCTCTAACAATTAGTATCAGAGTAGGACCTTCTTTACAAGTTTAACCACTTGGATGTGATCCAAGTTAAAATATGGATAAGAAATTGAAGAAAGAGAATCAAGAGTTGAAGGCTCAAGTAGAGGTGATTTATACATATCTAAAATCAAGTGAATAAAAGTGAAATCATTTCAAGGCATTTTATGAGAAGTACAAAGGTAAGCTGACTAATTATGATTAGAATAAGATCATGGCCTCAAGTTATAAGGCTACTAAGGATGAGTGAATCAAGCACAATAAGGAGATATAATACTTTAAGGCAAGCTCAATATCAAAATATTATAAAGAGAAGATTAGCATTATTGAGGATCAATTAAGGGTTATAAAGACAAATTTGAGTTCAAAAGAGGAAGAATTCAGATACCTAAAGACTCAGTTAGAAGAAACAAATGCCAAGTTGAGTTCAAATCAAGGTGAGCATGAAGAGTTGAAGTCTAATCTTGATTATATAAATATAATTTAATATAAATCATGTAAATTGAAGGATGACATGACTAAAGAAGCTAAGAGGGATAAGAAGAACGTCCAAGATATCAAAATTTAGTTAGAAGCTACAAGTTTAAGTATGAGAGCTAAAGAGGATGAGAGTGTTTAATTGAAGACCAAGATAGATTCATTGAAGGATGAGAATGAGAAATTTCTTATCAAGGTAAACAAGATTGAGAAATAGAAAGAGAGTTCAACTAAAGACAAAAAGGATGAAGTACCAATATCAACAAGAAAAGATCCATCAGGTAGACAAGTGCCATGAGCAATGAAAGATATTTTAAAGTTCATTATTATGCTTATCATAGGTTTGGTCATAAGGCAAAAAACTATAGAAGGAAGAGAAACTGGTCACCTAGAGGTATAGATAATATATATTTCTATAATTGTAATGGCATGGGACATATTGCTAGATTTTGCCCCAAAATGCATCAAAAAATACTAACCTAGGTATGTATACCTAAGATAGTTAAACTTTAGCATAATGAACCTAAGAGATAATATAATATGTGTTTTCACTTGAAATTACACCCTTTGAGGAGATGACAAGTATCTCCATGTTCAAGTGGCACAATGGAACCACCTCAGGGCTATGGGTGACCCAAGTTTGAGGTGGATCTCTAGATTAGGGCTAACTCACTTGATGTACCACTATAGATCAAACCTACTATGAACTTTAATGGGGTGAAAAGGGAGAAAGATAACTGAAAAAAATCCAATTTAGGGGAGGTGATACACCAAATATACAGTCTACTCACACCACTTACAATGCACTTAAAACCAAATAAAATTCCACACATACACTTCATTCAATTAAACACTCCTCTTCTACATCAATGTTTCAATCATGGGGTCTTAAAGAGAGCTTAATCTAGGAGAAATTTGACAATAGGTCTTATAGAAACACCTATTAATGATCTAATCACTATACCTTCAATCCACATTATACACTTCTTGATAACCTATAAAAGAGAGCTTTCAATCCATATAAGGCATTAGGAAGAGTAACATGTGAAGGTAAGCATAATACACTTGTATAAGACCAAAAACTATAACATACACTTAGTGAAATATTTAATGAGGTAAAATAATATTCTTTATTAGTTCAAGATAAAATTTGGTAGTGCTTCACCATACCTAGGTGGAGAGATCCCTACAACAGCCAAAAAGGCCAATATCTATAGAAATTGTGAGAGGAGAGAAAGGGAAGCTCAAGAGTCACTAAGACACTTGTCAAGTAAGGAGAATGAGTTAAAACATTAATTTAATCTATCATAAAATAGGTCTTGAAATCAAAGGACAAATGTCTCTTAAAATTGTTTAACTCCTCCATATGTGGCATAGATGCTCTTGTGCTTGCATAAGAAACTATTTTCATGATTTTACATCATTAAAGTAATTTATCATTGAGTAGGGTCAGGCCTGATGATTTATCTAAATGGGAGGGGTTACCAACAATCCCTCATATTATTTTTATTAGTCCTCAATCATTTATATTCCTCTAACCATGAGAAATCATTCATGACAGTCACAAATAACTCCTCCCATGCACCTCTCACACATAAAATTCAAAATCCTTACAATTATACAATATAATCCATGAATAATGGTTAATGACACATGTCAAGATTTTCCAAGTCATCAAGTTTATCAATCTAACCTTAAAAGGCTTCCTAATTAGAGTTTCACAATTTTTTGCCATGTGTTTACTACTCATTCAGTATGATTGGTTGAGATGAGGAAGATGGTAGGCACACTTGGGAGATTATATAACTTAATATATGAAAATTAAGACTTATAAAAAGTACATAATATGTGTCCCAAAGGTGGTTTCATCTTTTTAAAGTTCTCCATGCCTAAAAAACAAACAAATTTATCTAAATAACCCCTATTTTAACTCTTTTGTACAAGTAGGGTAGAACTTCAGTTACATGGGTCAAGTCCCTATAGAGTCCTCTACATATTAAAATCACTTCTCTAGCCTTTACTCTCCATCTACATGCTTTAATTACCTTCTTTTCCTAATTGGGTCCTTAATGAGGGTTTTTGAGGGTTTTAGAGTGGTTTTAGGTCTTAACCTTTGTTCATGAAGGTTTGACATCCAAACCCCTTCCAAATATTTTGTAAAATCATATTAGGAACCCTTTATAGCATATATAATCACCTTATCTTTCCATGTAAAGTGTCATGGGAGATATAATCATCTTAAGTTGTCATTCATGTCCTTTTCCATGTATTCTATAAGGTCTGAGTGCACTTCAAGCCAAAAATAGCTTCTTGGATACCTCCCCTACATATTGAAGGATTAAAAACTTATATACATATCCCATAGACATTCTTACATGATCATAATAGCTCATCAAGATCTAGAAATGAAAAATACGTCCCTTTTGATACTAGGCCCATACCTTGCTCCATAAGTCTGCCTACAATCTGAGACTCAAATGATATTAATCATGTTTTTATTGAATCCAAAATGTTAAAACATATCTAAAACCATATAATATACATGTTATAACTTATTATAAAACCTATATAATGCTAGAAATGTGAAAGGCTCTCAAAATGGCTATTGGGCCTTAATTTTATCCATTAGGTTGACTATAACCCTAGATGGTTTAGAGCACTCCAATTGATTTCTTCCCTCCAAATATGGTTTTAAATGTGGTATTAGATGTAATCCAACTTACCATACTTATTTTAATGGTCTCCTCATCATCTATTTCACCTATTTGTCCTCATTCCAAAGTTGCAAGTCTTGTGCAGAGGGAAAAGTGCCCCCTATCTAAGAAAAAATAGGAGGCACTTACCATATTTTCATTTTCAAAAAATTAATTTCAGATGTTTTTTAGACTCAAAAGGGTGATATGTACAAATTTTGAGCTCCTGGTGACATGTTTTTTCCCTTCAAAACCACAAAATTCTTAGGTAGACCTTTTCAAGATAGTCTTTGTAGGGTATTAGACCATGGATTGTGTTTTGCTCATATGAGGAGGATTTTTAGGTTTACTAGCATAGTTTAGGTTTGTAAAATAGTACCATAAACATAAAATAACTTCCTATGATCATTTCACAATTATTTGGACTCATTTGTCCACTTTGGTAGCATTATCATCATTTTAGGACTCAAACCCTTATTCATTGTCCTAAAACCATTTAGCTGACTATGAGGTGATCCTTAAGGTCCTGTAGGCGTTTTTTTCAAATGAAACCTATGATATATACCTTATAAACTTGTTTTGTATTCTATTATTATTTATATTTCTTCTTTAATTACTAGGATGATGTCACTATGCTTGAATTCCAAAAATTAGGCCTTTTCACTATCTTGACATATCTCTTCCTATAGATTGTTCTTGTAGGTGTTTGATTTCTTCTTATGACCAGGTTGGGATGTTATAAATTCAATTTTTTAAACATAAAGATATACTTATCATTTTAACCAATTCTCTTTTACTTTGAAAAGGCCAAACATTCTCACAAAATTCAAAATGGGTCACTGCCTATTTCCTGAGATGACACAGTCAATTGTGTTATGCCTTAAAGGAATGTATTTGGATTATGAAGACCCTAATCATGATGTATTAAGATATTATTTGACCATATTTAGATAAAATATTGTATCTTTCACTTATACTCACATTAATGTCCCTAAAACATCACCACAACTTCAATAAAATCATTGTCTACCCCTACCTACTGTAGGTGTCTGTTTGAGCAACTTGTATGGTTAGGGAGTGTGCAAGTGAAGTAAGACAGGAGTATATCATCCTCTCCTTGATTATATTTGGTCAAAAATAAATAATTACATATATTAGAAACATGTGACCATTATTTTAGGTCTGAGTTGTAGCTATGAGTGACAAAGATCTCTTTTTGAGCTTACAACTGTAGACCTCTCTGCCTACTCATAGTGCATTTAAGGTCATCTTTGAGCTCTTCAAAAACCACCCTCACTTAGGTATCTACCTTTAAAAATTTGTATATGTATTTTATTATATGAGAAATACATGATGCAATCCTCATGATGCATTGGAAATCTTAGGAGACATGTTTTAAATTTTTTGCAAAAGTCCCTAGACCTCTATTTTATCCATTTGGGGAAAATAGTCCTTGTATCAGTCTTTAGACTTTTTAGCATGATTTTACCTTTTTTTTCTTACCTTTCCTTTAAGGAAATATATCATGATTTAATTGACATATTAATAATCCAAAAAAAATTCAATTCATGTCCTAGACTCTATGTATGTTTTAATCCCCTGCTTCCTTACTTGTAGGTGGTCATGTCTCAGTATACAGGCAGATTAAACCCCAATAATGGTTTTGGAGTGAAAAATGTGCATTATCTTTTGACCTTAGTGACCCAAGGTTTATCTAAATATTTCCAAATTAATTATTTATGATTCATAAGGCTAAGGATCATTATTAAAACTCTAAATAAGACATGATATTACCATGAAGCTCTTGGAAATGCATCTTGGAGAGTTTGCAAGTAGAGAATCAAATTAGAAAGAACATGTTTGTTAAAACCTCCTAACACACCAATTGCATTTTTTAGTCCTCTAATGGATGACATACACCAAGAACACTTTGAGATCAACCTCAAAACACCTTATTTAATGTGAAATCACTTGCCTAGAGGTGGAAAGAACAAATAGAGAAGGAAAATGT
Organism: Torreya grandis; assembly: GCA_037957365.1. Lineage (NCBI taxonomy): Eukaryota > Viridiplantae > Streptophyta > Pinopsida > Cupressales > Taxaceae > Torreya > Torreya grandis. The sequence continues at coordinate 1,428,159 of JARHVA010002350.1, forward strand.
GGACAATGTGTAAAATTAGGCCTCATGGGCAGACCTATCTCTTTTATCAATCCTTCAAGGTCTGATTTCCATCATGGGAATATTGAAACCATTTTATAAAACTCATTCTCAATGTGATATTCTCCTCTATTGATGCTTGCAATGCACTTTCATGGCTACCTAGCTAAGACAAGTCTAGAAGAGATTCCTTGAGTTCTTGAGACTTCCAAAACCAAAAATAATGCACAAACTATGTATAGGTCTTTAAAACCTTGGGAAACACATGTAAACAACCAAAAAGTCAAAACACAACAAAATATTTTGAAACATGCTCAAACAATGATCCCTCATGGATGTGAGTGGATAAAAAGTTGTATGGCTTCTTAGCAATGGTTCATAATAGAGGAACCATGAAAATAAAACTTATTATCATGGATTTTAAGTATATTTATACCCCTTTTAACCCCTAAGATCACTCTTCCCAACTTCACCTGTATGACTTGTACCAAACATGAAAAGTTGACCCTTCTTGGCTTGTGAAAGTAAGAAAGAAAAAAAGGAAGCAAAAACTAATTTATATAATGAAATATCTACACAAAAAGTATGGTAAAGGTCTTAAGGGGATTAAGAGGCATATTCACATGTTTAAAGCTGAAGGTGGACTTCCCAAGTCCATACAAGTGCCATTAAGGGCCTATTTTTAAGTAAAACTACCCCTTTATACATGAAACTACTTATTGAATTGAATATAACTACTTGATGACATATTATTACCTCCTCCACATTAAAATAAAGATTGGTGGCAAATTTTCTTCTTTAACTAATCCGTACAAGTCATTTAATAAGCCAAAAATATGACTAAAAGGCATATTTTGCACATGAGACATGGTAACAGACCAATTTATGACCTCAAAATAATTTAAAAAATTTAAATGACAAAATTAGGGCATTTTATAAGTAATTTGGACTTTTTACCATGTTTGATCAAGGTTGACCAAAGTTGACTTTGGTTGACTAGACAAGCACAAGGAAGATGGACTTAGACCAAAGCTAGAGCAGGGATAAGTAAGATATTTAGACACATATGGGACCATATAGGACATATGGGAACTTGTGAATAGTTTAAATATGTAGGGGTTGACCCAGTTTTACTAAACTTCAAATTTGGTCAACACTTTTGGTAATTCCTAGGGGTAACATGCTTGCCTATGTTAAGGACTAGTAGCCTTATCCCATCCATTAGGAAAAAGGGAGTCAAATACACTATATAATATCAAGATCATACCTTTAATTGACCAAAAATACAACTAATTGACCTAAAAACACACAAAGGAAAGACAACATAATAATACCAAAGTAAATATATAAAGTAAAGGCACACTTGTGTTACTAAGCACTTATGGAAAACAAGAGACAAAAACAAGCAAACTAATTATGTACATCTAACCAAACATACATACCTTCTTGGATCAAAAGGAAAGTACCTTGATTTTACTTCGTCACTAGATGAATGAGGGTGCCAAACATTCTTCATTTTGGATTTAGTACTAGATGACCCATGCTTCTTTTTTGCTCCTTGGCTTGGCATGTAATTTGATGGAATCATCACAAACAAGTATATATGAATTCTTCTTAACTTTAGAAACATGCCTCATACTAATATCCCTTTATCTCATCTTGGTGTATATAGTATCAAATTCACATATGGTTTTAGGATCACACTTCAAGTCATATTCAAAAGACTCATAATCATCATAAATTGTTTTATCATGGTTTGGAATCTCTTGTTAGTGATTTTTCTCAACACATACCTTATCTTCAACATCTTGGGATTATCTTTTTATGAATTTTATATTATCATAATCCTAATATTCTTTGAACATTTGCATATAGGTCTACCACATGTCTTCTTCTTAACACACATCATCTTGCTTAGCATGTCTTGTAGTCAACTCCAAAGGAATTGTAGGATCCTTGGGGATTTAAAATTCATTATAAATTTCCTCAAATTTGTGCCATAAGTCATCATCCTCTTTTTGGTTAACGTCATGAAGGTGAAAAAAAAGAGAAAAATTTTCCTCTTTGGAATCCAAAAGAACCTCTCCAAAGCTTCTTCTTCAACATAAATAATGTCATCTTCAATATCATCACAATTTGAATTCTCCTCACAAGAAGATATCTCCTCTTCATCCTCAACCCATTCTGAAGTTTCAATCTCCTTCTCCCTCTTAGTTATGTTGATACTAGGCATCTCAAAACTAGGAATTGTAGCCCAATAAGGCTTCCAAGGAGCAAGGAAATCCTCACCATTAGAATCATATTTCTCCTCAATAAATTGATCTAAATTAGGTTCAATGAACTCATTTGCTTCAATATTTTCTTACATAGATGAGAGATTCTACATTTTGAGTTCCAACTCCTTAATTATTTTGGTAAGGTCTTCTTGAAATAGATTTTCTTGAGGGGAAATAGGATATTCATTAGGAAAAGGATTAAAATAAAATTGGAATGAAGGGAATAAGGATTATTGAGGAGGGGTGGGATGGAGTTGAATAGTCTTAGTCTTATCTTCACTTCTAACTTCTCCACTTAGACATCCTTTTCCTTTCTTTTCACAAGCTTCCACTACTTCCTTCCATCTTGGGAAAATAGACTTAGAATAGTCTTCATGAGGATGAGATTTAAATGAAAGAATGTTACACTTGGAGACCAATTTTTATGCTACCATGATGGATTGCTTCAGATGTTGGTTTCCAACATAATCTCCTTGTCAAGATGAGCCTCCAACATCAGCCTTCTTCTCTCAAAGTCTTCTCCAATAGTGGTATCCCTCTTCCTTTGGTTTTTCTCTTGGATAGACCTCCAAGAAGGAAAAATTTGGGGAATGCATGAAGGACTTGGGGAATTTTGAAACATGATTGGATTGGCATTTTAAATAGTGTAGTTGACACACTTGAAGGCTATTGTGGGGGGTATTGGAACTGCCAAGACTGAGCTGGTTCATGAGATTTCAACCTCTATTTTATGTGGAAAATTAGACCACAAACATCAATAATTTCACCCATAAGGAATTTCCCATTATCTCTCTCAATGGGCATCCATTCTCTCTTGACTAGTTATAATTAATCTCTCACACTCTTGACATAATCACTAGGGATAACTTGACCACAACCATTTGTAGTATCAAGGTCTAACATATAGTCTTTATAGACAATGAGGGTTTTATTAAACTTTGCAATAGACTAACTTGGAGAGGAACTAGGTGGAATAAGTGAAACATAATCTTGATAGGGATGATCATAGGCAACAAATTATTGATAAGGATCATGAAAATATTGGCCAAAGACTTGTTCATATTGAGAGGGAATAGGAAAATATGGATATGTATCACCAACTTGTGTTACGATAAAATCAACATCAAAATTGTGTATATAAAAAGAAAATAACATCAAATAGAGTACCTAGACTACTTAACCAATATTTTTATGCTTGGAGTTTCCATTAGTGCTTAGTGAAATTACCTCCAAAGGTTGATATCTTGAGAACACCAAAACTCCTCAAATTTTTAGAATAAGGGTCCCACTAGGCATGCCAAAAACTATTGTCACTTTAACTTTCACCTCTTGAGGAGGTGACAAGTCTCTCCTCATTCAAGTGGCATAATGGAACCACCTCAAAGTTGTGGGTGACCTATGTTTGAGGTGGATCTCTAGATTAGGGCTAGTTCCCTTGATGTACCATTATAGATAAAACCTACTACTAAAATTTGGGGGGTAAAAAGGGAGAAGGATAATTTAAAACAAATATAATCTATGGGAGGTGATACACCAAATATATTGTCTACTCACAACACTTAAAATGCACTTGAAACCAAAGATAATTCCACACATACACTTCATTCAATTAAAAACTCCTCTTTTACATCAATGTTTCAAGCATGGGGTTTTAAAGAGATCTTAGGCAAAGAAGACTTACACAATACGTTTTCTATAGATACTAATGAATGAGTTAGTCACTATACCTACAATCCACATTAGAAACTTCTTGCTAACCTAAAAAAGAGAACTTTAAATCTACTCAACGCACTAGGAAGAGTAACATGTGAAGGTAAGAAAAATACACTTACACAAGACCAACAACCATAACATACATTTAGTGAAATATTGAATGAGGTAAGACAACATTATTTATTATTTTAAGGGAAAAATTTGGTATGGATTCACCATACCCAAGTGGAGAGATCCCTACAACAACAAAAAAAACTAGTATTTATAGCAACTGTGAGAAGAGAGAGAGAAAGGGAAGCTCAAGAGTCACTAAGACACTTGTAAAATAAGGAGAATTAGTTACAACATCAATGTAATTTAGCATGAGATATTTATTAAAAGGAAAGTAAGTACAAATGTCTCTTAAAATTGTTTAACTCATCCATATGTGGTGTATATCTCTTATGCTTGCATAAGAAACTATTTTCAGGATTTGACCTCATTAAATTGCATTACCATTGAGTAGGGTTAGTTCTAATGATTGATATCAAGGGGAAAGGTTACCAAAAATCCATCACATACATTATATTGGTCCTAAATAATTTATATTCCTTTAACCATGAGCAACCATTTATGATAGTCATAAATAAATCCCTCCCATGCACCTCTCACACTTGGCATTCAAAATCCTTCCAATTATAAAATTTGATCTAGGAACAAGGAGGAATGACACATGTCAAGAGTTTCTAAGTCATCAGGTTCATCAATGTAGCCTTAAAACACATTTGAATTAGAGTTTTACCATTTCAACTAAGTGTTCATTATTCATTCACTATGACTGGTTGATATGAGGAAGATGGTAGGCATACTTGGGAGATTAGATAACTTAATCTATGAACATGAGGACTTATAAAAATTCCTAATCTCTCTCCCAAAGGTGGTTACATATTTTGAAAGTTCTCCATGCTTGAAAAACAAATAAATTTATCAAAATAATCCCTTATGTACCTATTTTATATAGGTAGGGTAGAACTAAATTTCATGGATTAAGTCCTTGGATAGTCCTCTAAATCCTCAAAACACTTCCCTAGCCTTTACTCTCCATCTAGATTCTTAAATTACCTTCTTTCCCCAATCGGGTCCTTAATGAGGGTTTTTTAGGGTTTTGGAGTGGTTTCAAGTCTTAACCTTTGTTCATGAAATTTTAATATCCAACCCATTTAAAAATATTTTTGATATCATCCTAGGAACCCTCTCTAGAATATCTTATCACCTTAGCTTGCCATTCAAAGTGTCATGAGAGATACGAGCATATTAAGTTGTCATTCATGTCCTTTTACATGTATTCTACAAGGTTTGAGTGAAAATCAAGACAAAAATGGCTTCTCAAATACCTCCCCTACATGTTTAAAGATTCAAAACTTATATACATATCCCAAAAACATGCTTACATCATCATAATAGCTCATCAAGATCTAGAAATGAAAAATACCCCCCTTTTGATACTAGGCCCATAACTTGCTCCATAAGTATGTTTGAAATCTAAGACTCAAATGATATTATTCATGTTTTTTATAGATATAAAAGGTTAAAAAATGTCTAAAACCATATCATATACATGTTCTAACTTGTTAGATAGCCTATTTAAGGCTAGAAATGTGAAAGGCTCTCAAAATGGCTACTAGGCTTTAATTTTGTCCATTAGGTTGACTATAACCCTAGATGGTTTAGAGCACTCCAATTAATTTATTCCCTAAAAATAATTTTTTCCATGTGGTATTATATCTGATCCAACTTTTTATACTTCTTTGAATGGTCTCCTCAACATCTGGTTCACCTATTTGTCATTCCAAAGTTATAGGTCTTGTGTAAAGGGAAAATTTCCCCTTATCTAAGACAAAATAGGGGTAATTAATCTATTTGAATTTTAAAAAAATAATTTTAAGGGTTTATTAGAACTTAAAGGGTGATCTTTACAAATTTTAAACTCCTGGTGACATGTTTTGACCCTTCAAAATGACAAAATTCCTAAGCAGAACTTTTCAAGATAGTATGTGCAGGGTATTATACCATGGACTATGTTTTGCTCATACAAGGAGTATTTGTAGGTGTAATATCATATTTTATGTTTGTAAAAAAATAAAATAAACCTAAAATAACTTTTTATACTCATTTCACAATGATTTTGACTCATTTTTCCACTTTGGTAGCATTATCATCATTTTAGGACTCAAACCCATATTCACTATCCTAAAACCATTTAGCCAATTGTGAGGAGATAATTAAGGTCTTATAGGTGTTATTTCATTATAAAACATGTGATGTATACTTTATACACTTAATTTTTATTCTATTATAATTTTTATATATTCTTCATTTACCAAGATGATGCCACTATGCTTGAATTTCAAAAACTAGGCCTTTTCATTGTCCTGACATATCTTTGCCTTTAAGTTGCTCCTATAGGTGTTTGATTTTTTATTATGACCAGGTTAGGATGTTATAAATTCCATTTTTTAAACCTAAAGATACAATTATAACTTTAAAAAATACTCTTTTACTTTTATAAGGCCAAAAAATCTCACAAACTTCAAAATGGGTCACTGCCTATTTCTTAAGATGACACAATCAACTGTGTTCTGCCTTTAAGGAATGTATTGGGCTTATGAATACCCTAATCATGATTAATTAATATATTATTTAAACCCTATTGATATTAAAAAGTGTATATTTCACTTATACTCACAATAATTCCCATAGAACATTACCACAACTTTAATAAAATCACTGCCTACCCTTGCCTATTGTAGGTGTCTATTTGATTAACTTATATGGTCAGTGAGTGTGCAAGTGAAGCAAGACAGGAGTATATCATCCTCTGCTTGATGATATTGGGTAAAAAAACTCCTTGAATCTATTAGAAACATTTGATCATGAGTTTAGGTCTGATTTATAACTTGGAGTGACAAAGGTCTCTTTTTGAGCTTGGAATTGTAGACCACTCTGCCTACTCACAATGCATTTAGGGCCATCTTTGAGATCTTCAAAAACTACCCTCCCTTAGGTATTTTCCTTTAAAAATTTGTATATGTATTATTTTATATGAGGAATAAATGATCAAATACTTATTATGGATTTGAAATCATGGGATACATGTTTGAAAATGTTTGTAAAAGTCCCTATACCTCTATTTTATCCACTGTATCAGTCTTTATACTTTTTAGCAATATTTTACCCTTGTTTGATTACCTTGCCTTTTAAGGAAATATATCATGATTTAATTGAAATATTAAGACTCAAAAAAAATTTTGAATTCATGTCCTAAAATCTATGGATGTTTTAATCCCCTGCTTTCTTACCTGTAGGTGGCCATGTCTTAGTATACAGGCAGATTAAACCAGACAATGGTTATAGAGTGAAAAATGTGCATTGTCTTTTAACCTTAGTGACCAAAGGTTTATATAAATATTTAAAAATGAGTTATTTATTATTTATAAGGATAAATATCATTATTAAAACTCTAAATATGCCATGATATTACCATGAAACTCCTAAAAGTGCATCTTGGAGAGTTTGCAGGCAGAGAATGGAATTGGCAAGAATATGTTTGTTAAAACCTCCTAACACCATAATTGTATTTTTAAATCCTAAAATACATTAAATACACAAATAATACTTTGAGATCAACCTTAAATCACCTTTTTTAATGTGAAAATCACCTGCCTGAAAGTGGAAAGAGCAAGCAGAAAAGGAAAATGTGGACAATGTGTAAAATTAGACCTCATGGGTAGACCTATAAATTTTATAAATCCTTAAATGGTTTATTTCAATCATGTTAATATTTAATTTTTTTTATAAAACTCATTATCAATGTGATATTATCCTATACTAATGCTTGTAAGACACTTTCATGGCTACCTAGCTAAGACAAGTCTAGAAGAGATTTCTTGAGTTCTTGAGACTTCCAAAACCAAAAAAAATTAAAAAAATATTTAAATTTATTTTAAAACCTTGAGAAAAACCTAAAAATAACCAACAAGTCAAAACAAAGCAAAATATTCTAAAACATGCTCAAATAGTGACCCCTCATGGATGTGAGTGTATAAAAGGTTGCTTGGCTTATTAGCAATGGTTCATAAATGAGGAAACATTAAAATAAAACTTCTTATCATGTATTTTAAGTTAAATTAAACCCATTTAAACCCCCAAGATCACTCCTCTAAAATTCACATGTATGACTTCTACCAAACATGAAATGTTGACCCTTCTTGGCTTGTGAAGGCAAGAAAGAAGAAAATGAATCAAAAACTGATTTATATAATTAAATATATACACAAAAGGTGTGTTAAATGTCTTAGAGAGATTAAGAGGTAAATTCCCATGTTTTAAGTTGAAGGTGGACTTCCCAAGTTTGTACAAGTGCCATTAAGGGCCTATTTTTAAGGAAAAATTGCCCCTTTCTACATAAACTACTTATTTAACTGAATATTACTACCTCATAAAATATTTTAACCTCCTCCACATTCAAATAAATCTTGGTGACAAATTTTCTTCTTTAACTAGTCTATACAAGTCATTTAATAAGCCAAAAATATGACCAAAAGGCATATTTTGCACATGAGACATGGTAATAGACCAATTTATGAATTAGGAAAAAATTCAAAAAATTTAAATGACCAAATTATTATATTTTAAAAATAATTTGGATCTTTGACCCTATTTTATTAGGGTTGACTAGAGTTGACTTTGGTTGACTAGACAAGCACAAGGGAGATGGAGTTAGACCAAGGCTAGAGTAGGGATAAGTGAGATATTTAGACACATATGATACCCTATAGGACATATGGGAAATTGTGAAAAGTTTGAATATGTATGGGTTGACCAAATTTGACTAAAAGTCAAATTTGGTCAATAATATGTTTATTGAGATTCATAATATTCATAAAGTAAAATGTATGAATGATGTTATTTATTTCTATTGTCATCAAGTTGGTCATATTGCAAGATTTTATAAAGACAATCTCTCAATTCATAATAAGGTGCATGAAAATCCTAGTGTGCACAAGAAAGGTCAATCATTAGTATGGAATCATAAGGAAGTGAAGATCAAGAAAACTAATTCAATTGAGCTAAAAGATCAAGGTGGATTGACTGGTAAAATAAAAGAGGAATAAGACATGAAGAAGGTTCAAGAATGCCAAGAGAATTTCATCTATCTAGATAGAAAAGAAGAATCAAAATTTAGTTCAATTTGAGCTCAAGGAGAAGATCAAGGTGCTAGTTGAGACTAGTTCTAAGGTGCATATGGATACAAGTGAATATCCTACTATTTTTGATCATGTTTAATGCAAAAAAGTGAACATCCTACTATTGTTCATCATGTTTTATGCAAAAAACATTAGTTGTCAATGCCCAGTGATGAATTCCTTTCATCAGTTGCAAAGGTATGTCATGAATATTTATTATCTCCATGTATTATCAATTCATTCTTAGAATAAAAGGACTATATTATAGTGAATGAGCAAGTTGCTTCTCTTAATCCCAAGAATAAAAATAAGAACTATCAATATTAGAAGACCAAGGAGGAGAAAGAATATGAGGAGTTGTGGGTAAATCCAGGTTTCACATTGTTCTAGGATATTTTGGGTTAGGGTGTCTCTAACTAGGCTTTAAGGAGATACTTATTAGCAAGAAGAAGCATGATGGATGTCAGTTGAGCTTTAGTTTATGTTATAGGATAAGAAATGTCATAATAATATGTGTTGGTTTACTGTGGAATGACATGATAAGATATTTTCAAAAATAATGATCCTAAAGTCATAATTTTGATAAAAATTAAAGGATGGTCCAGTTGGTCAAATGGTGAAGAATGAAGATGTTGGGTTTGAAGTTCTACAAGTAGAGAATAAAGGTTTCCAAGTGTTTGATCAAGGATGATGAGTTATCTAGATAGTTTATTACATAGAAAGGTATGATTGACCTTGTTCAAATATGCTTAAGGTGTGTTCAAGGTTTTTGGTCCTAAAGTTAAGAACTTGTCAATTGCTTAAATTGATTGATCAAATAATGAAGACTGAAGACAAGGTTGATATGGAGTATGAGGAGAGTATTTTATCATATCTTTGATATCATGAAGAAGGCATTAGAGTTATATAGATGACAAGTTCTGTATGCCATGAAGGTCATAGTATTATGAATATAAGATGTCTCCATAAGAGTTTTGGATAAAGTATGGATAGTGTTGAAGAATTACTAGTAAACTTAGCTCATTGAGAAGACTTATTGAATATGCCATGGTCTAGGTGAAGCATGGAGTTAGGGGGAGCTAACTTAGATAGTTTGAAAGGATTGAAGAGCTATACATGATGTGATAGGGAGCATATGTGAAATGTTCCAATCATGGTGGACGTATGAAAAAGTCTACTATACTTGTGAATTAAAGAATATTGATATGATGACTTGATCAATCCAAGTCATATGTTTTTATAAGGTATTGAATATTCATGCATAAGCAAAGAGAGATTGTGAGTTTTATAAGTATACAGGTCTAAGGATCAGAGAATCCCAAGTATAGATTGGTGTATGTCAAAGAATAGATGATATGAGATGGAACTTGATGTTAGGGGGAGCTTTATAAGCTTTATGAGTAGTTTTTTAGATCCAAAAAATAGATAAGTCCAAGTTTATACTGGTGCATATCAAAGGGGGAGAAATTGATTCATATGTTTGAAAGTATGTAAGTATCCTAAGCATCTTTAATAGTATTTGAATGCATACATGATGTTAAGGAATGATTGTTGGCATGTTGAGGAAGAGACCCTTTATCATTAATGTTAAAGTGGGAGAAAGATCAAAATTAAGGAGTGCATATGAGTAATAAGTAATTATAAGGGTGTTTTTACATCAATGATAAAGGGGGAAATTATTGAGCATGGTCATTGATTTTTGGTTGTCATTGATGTCAAAGAGAGCATGTGCTACTAGTACATTGATGACAAAGTGATCAAATTGATGGTTTGGTGAGTGTTTGAATTAGTGAGGCAACTGATTGATGATATTTATGGTGTGAACATGTTAAAAAGACCCTATGGGATGTTATGAGTCCTAATAATGCTTATGGAAGTGAACAAAATTCATCATAACAATCATATGATTGTTTAAGCTCAAGTAGTCATCTTGACAAATAAGGTTGAGTAAGCAATTTTATGATATAATATTTTAGACATGTGAAGGTTTTATGGGTAGTTTTATATATGGATGGATTTACCTATTAGAGGTGATCATGTGGTTTAGATTTTAGGTCTAGATATTGAGCGTAGCAGAAGCTATAACAATGAAAAATTGGCCTCTCAAATAGACTTCACTAATTTTCTATACTTAGCTAAATTTGAAAGAGTAGATATAATGATGAGTGTTTAATTAAATCAAAGATATAATGGTGATAATTTAATCTAAATAGATAATGATCTAACAAAGCACATATTATTGTCATTAGTGATAGAATGGTGCATGTTTAGTCAATATGTCAAAGAGTTTGAGATTGAATTTGCTAGTGACATGTGTTTCAATCTAATTGATTTGATATAAGATTGATAGTATGAGGGTGTTCATGTAGATAGATATGATAACGTGGATCTAGTCAAATATGCAGAAGGGACACAAAGTTGCCAAGTGGCATGATCTTAGAAGCAAGGATCAAATATCAATGATGAGAATTGAAATGTAAAGATTAGGCTATTCTCAAGGAGGTTAATGGTACGTATTTGATCAAAGTTTCTAAGGAGCACAAGATGATGAAAAAGTGTTTGATTTTTAATGATTGATTAGTGATTGTTAGAATTTGAATATTCAAATTAACAAAGGAAAACTAGTCTGTAGTTTTTTAGCTATATCTTTTGATCCAAGATGAATTTCATGGTGGTGTAAAAAGAAAAGTTGAAGAGGAATTCATGACACATACAAAAAAGTTTATTATAATGTTTTAATGTTTTTAAATTCATAAATATGGATCTATAAAGTTTATTATATGTTCTTTCATGGTGGTTATATGTACAAAATAATGTTTTAGCAATTTGAGCTTTAGCAGAAAAGTGTTTTGATGGGAGTAATCACCTAAAGATGTCTTAGAGGTCATATGGAGTGGACCCATGTATTTTAAAGTGATATTATTTTATTAATTTGGTTAATGAAGTGCTAAAAGGGTAATAGGTCTCCATGAGACCTAGAAGGGATACTAAGGCCTAATTGAAAGGCATAACTGCTTAAGTGTGACCCATAGATGCTATGTTTGACTTGTGATAATGATTTGAGATACGTATTATCATGATATAATTCTTAATGGTTAATTAAATTATTTTGGTGGACCTATAACTTGATATTCATGAAGACTCTATAAAGAGTGGAGACCAAGGAAATGATTTCTAGACTTGATGAATAAGTGTTAAGAGAGAAAAAGATAAAGACGAAGGAAAGAGATCAGAGGGAGTGTGATCAATGGATGGAATGAAGTACATAGTATATTTAGGATGAGATAAGAAGCCTATAGTGATACAAAAGGGGTGTTTGTATGTATTGATTATATGAGCAAGTTTATGTATTTGTGGATTCAAGAGAAGGAGAGAACCTTTAAAAGAGAAGGTACATGTTAGTAAGGACCATAAGAATGTGAGGAATATTAAACATATTTATCTAATAAATCTTGATGTATGAGTACACATAGGTCATTGGACTTAATGAGCCTAGAAGAGGCAGTTTGAGCAAGTTATCCCTAGAGGCATCTTGAGAGAGATTAGAGGAGAAGAGTGCAGACAAAGGTGATCATCATCATTTGAAGAGTAGAAACAGGTGTTCAAGGTGATCTATTTAGGTAGATGAGTGGGTGTTTGGTTTTATATGGGTTTTTTCCTCCTTTAAAGGTAAATATTTCTAAAGGTCTAGTTCTCGTGGGTGCTGATGTAGACAGGGGTAGTATCTCCTTATGGGATTGGTGTCTCACTAAACTAAGGGATAGGTATTACTTGATCAGTTGGTGTTGGTATAAATGTTGGATATTTTTTAATAATATTTTAGTCCATATTTTAGGGTTCATTACATTTTATCCCCCAAGAGGGTTTCCCACATATACGATGTGCTCATGTGATGTATGATCTTATGTATACTTTGGATGTATGTGCTTTCATGTTAATGTTTCTTGATCAAGTTGATGTATGATGAATGTTTAAAAGTTAGGAATTGAATTGGATTATCTTACATCACTAATTTACCCCTAGTGATTATAACTCTAATAATAACTTTAAAAAAATTACTCTATTCTATTAAAATCTAGTGGGGTTGTTATAAATGATGAAAGTGTGACTAGGTATGACGAGAAAGTGATTAAGTATGATAAGGGATGATGAGGGTTAATGAGGGAGTGTTTATTGATGATTATGGATAATGAGGGATGATTAGGGATGATGAGGTAGTGAGTAGTGATGATAAGGGTTGATGGAGTGATTAGAAATAATGAGGGATTATGATATCCAATGAGGGAGTGATTAGGGATAATGAGTGATAATGAGATCCAATGGGGGAATGACTAGGGATGATAATGGAACATGAGGGTCAATGAGGGAGTGATTAGGGATGATGAGGGTTGATGATGGAGTGTCCTATGTAAATTTAGAATCTAGAATATGACTTTATTCATGTGATTTTGGAATAATGCATGATATTGAAATTGAATAATGCATGGATTCATCCATTTGTCTAACATTTATTTTAGAGTATATTGTATATTTTTAGAATGAATTTTGAATGGTGTTTCAACTCATTCTATTATGAATGGAGTTTATTATGGTGAGTAGCTAAATTTATGTATGGTATAAGTTATCATATCATGATTATAGGCAGATGTTATGTATGATTGACTGCATACATACATGTTATAATATGTATGTGGTAAATGTCATGTATGAGTGACTGTATCATGAATATATGTATATTACAAGTTACATGCTATAAGTTAGTCATTTATGCATAATGATAGAACCATTGATTTAAAAGTCCATCAATTATTTAGGAATAAACCTTCAAGTTCAGGCATTCAATTGGGTAAGGAATACTCAAGTAGGTAAAGTAGGTAGGGCATACTCAATTAGGTAAAATAGGGGCATAATCAATGGTATAAATATATTAAATATGTAATATGATTTTAAAATTTGTTTCTCATTCTATCTTCTAATCCTAAAATTCTAAAAACTAAGTATTGACTAGATTGACTTTTGAAAAACTAACTTCTAATTGGTAACTCCTATAGCTCTGGAATCAATTTCATAAGATGTAGAGTGGCCCAAATTTTTTATATTTAGTAAAATAAATTCAAAGTATAATAATATAAAATTTAATACAAATTAAATGTAATCTTATACTTAGGACCAATTTTCACTCCAAAAGGCATATGCCCTTTGGAAAGGGCATACGCCCTAAGGAGACTACATGTGTACAAACCCACTTTTTTTAGTAAATGATTGAATTGATGTATGAAATTTGATATATGAATAAATTAAATGTTGAATATTGGTAAAGATATTTACTATTATTATTTTTTAATATATATATATATATATATATATATATATAATAATTTTACAAGTCAAGACAACTAAAAAATTAGAACTGAAAGTGTATGAACACAAATTTTTGACATTAACTTCATGCAAATCATCTTTTTTTTCCAAACTATATCTGGTGATGCAATACTAGTCAAGTATGATTTTTATAAGATTTTGATTAATGGTGAAAAAGTTATAAGAGAATTTGTAACGTTATGTATATAGTCCATAATGAGGTATGTTATGTATAAATTAAGTAATAATTATAAAAAATAGTTTGACATATATACACACACACACACACACACAAAATAAATAAATCTATGTTTCCCCTCTAGAAATCCATATATTTTTTAAATAATAAAATATTCCTGTTCAGATGTGTTGACAACGATGAAAAATACTAGTAAAGTTATTTAAAACCATGTGGGATTCTCTATGGCTGATTTCAGACTAGGTTTAGACTTCCTCAAGCCTATACCTAAATCAATTTTAGAGGAAAAGTGAAAAATTGAAATATTGAAATGCTGAAAGGGCATATGTCCTTTGAAAAGGGTGTACACCCTTTTCAAAGGACATATGCCCTTTCAACATTTCAATATTTCAATTTTTCACTTTTCCTCTAAAATTGATTTAGGTATAGGCTTGAGGAAGTCTAAACCTAGTCTGAAATCAGCCATAGAGAATCCCACATGGTTTTAAATAACTTTTTTTTCATCCTTGTCAACACATCTGATTACGCATATTTTATTAATTTAAAAAATATATGGATTTCTAGAGGGGAAACATATATTTTGTATACACACACACATATACATATATATACATATATATACATACATATACATATACATACATATATATATATATATATATAACTATTTTTTATAATTATTACTTAATTTATACATAACATACCTCACTATGGACTATATACATATCATTACAAATTCTATTATAACTTTTTGACCATTAATCAAAATCTTATAAAACTCATACCTGACTAATATTGCATCACCAGATATAGTTTGGAAAAAAAAGATGATTTTCATGAAGTTAATGTCAAAAAGTTGTGTTCATACACATGCAGTTCTTAATTTTTAGTTGTCTTGACTTGTAAAATTATTAAAAATATATATATTTATTAAAAAATAATAAAATATATATTTACCAATATTCAACATTTAATTTATGCATATATGGAATTTCATACATCAATTCAATCATTTACTCAAAAAAGTGGGTTTGTACACAGGCAGTCTCCTTATCTTTTCATAAAAAAGGTCAAACTATTGCCATAAATGCATCTATTTAACACAATTTTATGATATAAGTGTGTGTGTGTGTGTGTGTGTGTGTATATATATATATATATATATATATATATATATATATATTTAGAAACTAAATTAAAAAATACACAATTCATATTCTTACATCATTGTCAAATTCTTTTTCCAAGTGTCTCTAACATTCTCTCCGCATTCAACTACTATAATTTTCACAAAAAAGGTGTCTCTTTATACTCCCCCTTTTGTCCCCCATTATCCTACATTTACCCAAAATATCATAAAACATTTCAAATAGATTTTGTAAAACTAATAACATATGTCAAAAATAAATTATAAAGGTGTTGAACAAAATAAAAGGAGCATGCTTATATAATATCTACCATAGTTATACCATATACCTCTACCAAACAATAATATCTTTATTTTGACTGGTACTAAGATAGACCACATGATATACTATGAAATTTATTGAATAAATGAATCATAAAAATCCCTCCTAATTTACATTATCCACCACACCAATTTGAAAGGAAAAATCACAACATATTTTCACTTACCATGGTATTAATAGAATTGAGATAATGAGTGTTTTACTCTTGAGTAAATGCTTAAACAATTAGCTGATCATGGAATCATTTCATATAAAAAAATAAATATATAAACCTATTCCACATACTTATCCTAGAGGCTCATATAATATTGTTAAGTGATCCCATGCTTATCTTTTTGAGGAACACATGGTTCATCAACCTTCACATACTACAACCACTAGTATAAGTCCTTCTCCTAGAGTACTCTCTATTAGGATTGATTACTCCCACACTAATCCTATTAAGGAATCATTGGCTTATTAAGACCTAAATAGAGGGAGATGTGTAGGGTATATATATACAAAACATATTTGGGTGACAAAACTAGTACCCACATATTCATAGGTCACTTTTGTTACGCCTATTTTTCACACTCCCCCCTTAATTTTTTGAAACTAATACTTTTAAAACATAGAGATGACTCAATCATAAATGTTAAAACTATGTCAGGGACTAGATCAATTAATAGTATATTTAGATACATATTTTCATTTAGATAAGTTTATTATGATTGGTTTATGATTTTTTATTTATATTTTAAGTGGTTTTGAAATCATAAATAGATGAATGAATAAATATTCATATGTATTTATCACTGATGAATGTTTGTGATTGGTCATTTTGTTTGTTAGTTGATTCATGATCATATTACAATACATCATTTTAAGTTTAAAATAGAGACACTGAGTATGGATTTATCATAACAATTTTTAGATTAGTTTTAAGTTTTGATAGCTTGAGCAGATTATGGTAATCAATTTCATATTTTCATGGAAATATGCAACTTGGTTTAACTCAAATGGAAGGATATATTGACTAGTAATAATGATTTTCTAGTTAATACATTTTCAGTTACAAGTATATAAATGGATTACCATGACTATTATAGTTTGAAAAAATAATGCATCTCATGGTTATTAAATCAAATACATAATTTAATTTATCATGAACTTAATTTGAAAATTCAACTATGAAATTTATGTGAATTTATCAGTATGATGGATGAATTAGTTTCAAATAATGATTAGTTTCAAATATAGTTAACATTTTTTTAAATGTTGACATGATAAGGTCAGATTGACATTTGGATAGATTGTGTATGCAATTAGAATTACATGATGCATAATGAATTAATCCTAGATTGGATAAGATAGAGCACACCTACACTTTCGATTGGGTATACACTTGTTAAGCGGGAACATGACCAATATGGGGATCCACTAGACTTGATTAGGGGATCACTTATATCATTTGTCACATCACATCATGTTAGGTAGGGTTCCAAAGCCTATATTCTAACATAATAACACAACAACCCTAAAAGAGTCCTATGATTTGATGTTCACTTCTGATAATAAAAAAGAAAGTAAACTATTCTAATAACAAAAAAAGTAAACTAATCTTGTGCGCACCAAATCTTGTTGCACAAAGTGAGGGATTAGATGCAAAGTAATCAAATATATATAGGGAACTTCAAATAAAGTATGGGTAACAACATAATACATATAATATGAAGAGTAATTATTTGAGCCAACACTTATGCTACTTATATCTACTAAAAGAGAGGAGAAAAAAGTTAGAATATACTTACCTGAATGTGAACCTATCACGATTCAATCTCTCCCTTAACTAATGGGGCTTTACAAGAGGTTTTTTTAGTTTATAAGGATCACTTTTTTAGGCTAAAGCATCCAAGACCTATCCACAGGACTAGATTTTCCAGATAAGAAACATAAGCTAATACTCCTCAAGTAAAATGGTGGATGAGTAGATTGTGAAGAAACATGAGTGAATAATAACACTTTATTAGATATTCTTAATAATGATTGAAATTACCTTATATATATATATATATATATATATATATAGGAGTATCTCGCTCAAAAATCATTCAAACATGTTGATTGTGCTAGGTTGACTGGATCGACCTAGCACATTCTCAAGTTAATGCCTATAATTTGTGCTAGGTCCACTAGGATGTAAATAAGTCAAAAGAGCTAAAGTGACCCCTAAATACACTAGGTCCACTAGGTCAACATAATGACTGAACAGGTAAAAAGGGTGTAAATTAAGGAAAAGAAGGATAAAAAGAAGAAAAGACTAGAGGAATATGCAAGGGAGGAAAAATAGATTAGGGAAAGGTTTTAGGAGTTGAATGGATTGGGAATAATGTGGAAATAAGGGACAACAAATTTGTGAAGCACTAAAGGTCTACCCATCCCTTTCTCAGTGCATATTTTAAAGCATGCACTTAGAAAGATTGAGTTTTGATGGGTTCCTACAATATTTAAAGCATCAGTATTTAATCAAATCTAAAGATTTCATGTGTATACATATGCCCCACTTGAACCTCATCACGTGTCACCAAGGTGTAATAGTGGATGGTAATTCGATAAAGAACATAAGGACACACACAATATTGATGCTAAAAAAAGTTGCATTATTTTAAAAATCATAAAATAACTAAAAGTAAATGGCAAAAAGGGAAACTAATCTTAAAAAGTAAATAACTAAAAAGTAAAATTGATGCATACCTTGACTTACCTTTTATCGTGAGATGGTTTTCAGCTATGTTTTTAGTTTTGATTGTCTAGGGCATAAAGATTGCTTTCAACAAACCTATAAATACAAAACTAAGGAGAAAAAATAAACAAATGCAAGGAAATCCAAGATAATTGGTGCTGTATAGATGGGACGTACTTGGGAATTTGTTAATCTAGGTGACAAGTATTATGTTAGACCAAATGACAAAGTCAAACAAGAGTAAATCAGGTAATCAAAAAGCCAAGGCTACTAAAGACCAAAAAACTCAAACAAGTAAACCTCATGTAATAAAAGATAAACTCACCAATTCAAACCAAGGATACATGTTGAAAAATGAATGATAAACAAGACAAATCAATGGTAAAAGGAAAAATAAAATGGTAAAACAACATTGATGAGTGAGCATTAACAATATACATCTCAATCATTAATGAAAAAAAAGTGCATAAAAAGGAAAACAACATTGATGAGTGAGAAGTAACAAACCACATCTCACTCAATAATGGAAAAAATGGTATGAGCTTAGGTGTTTATAAAAACAAAATAAAAAAATCATGATAAATGGAAAAATAAAGGTAAAGTAAGTTTAGTAAATGTAAAATGAAGTGAATAATATGATCCAAAGTTGCTCAAACATGTTTTTTCACTTATAAGGATAGATAAAACTAAAACAAACTAGTGCTAGCATGTTTTTAAGAAATGATGGAGTTAAAGAAGAGGAAAAATAGATTTGGAATCAGAATTTACATGTCAAGGGGGGGAAATGAAATGGGTGGATGGGAGAATGAATGAAAATCCAAAGTAGAGGAACTCTTTATCTAAGCCAAGACACTCAAATTAGGTTTGGCAAAACAAGAGGACTGTCGACCTTAGGGACTTTGAAGAACTTCTCTTAGCTACTCAAGTCTTGGGTCAACAAATGAAGTATATAGATCATCCCATGAAGGTTATATGCATGAAAATTAAAATGGACCTACCTCCCCATAATGTGTTCCTTGCTCTTTAAGACCCCTTAAAAATCTATCAGTCTACTATGAATATTAGGTACTTGCATAAAAAAGTAGGTATCACCATATATTTTTTAAATTCCCCTATTCTAATATACTGGCCTACCTCACCCCAAAGGACTTTGGCTCTATGTGAAGCTGAATATGGAGTTTGAGCTTTAATTAGAGATATGATATGTGCTTGTAATCACATTTTTTGGTGTGATTTGACTTTTAGTATTTGTATGTTTCCTTTTATATATCATTGTCTTTTATTTCAAATGATTTTGATTTTAACTTTCTTGATGGTTTTTTCTAGATTCCTCCTCCATATAGATTTAGAAAACCAAACATGGGTGCTAAAATGGATTATATTTGAAAACTTGGGACCAGGTTGCTAAGAGAGAAAACATCAAACAACATGGGGTCTAAGAGTCATAAATCAAGGTGAAATAAAAGTGTTATCTTGAATTCAACCTTGTTTTATCCAATTCAGAGATGAAAGAAAAGGGTAAATCAAGAGGAATGACACATGGAATAATTTGAATTACTTCAAATTGAAAAAAAATATGATAGCATGTTAAGAGGGATACAATGATAGTAAAGGTGTGATTCCTTATCATATGATTGAGGTAAGTAGAGGAAAACATGTTAACATAGATTGTTGTGCAAATTTCATCTATAAAAAGAAGCAAAAGCTAAAGTTTAATAACAAGGATCATGAAAAAAAAGAATGGTAATTTTATGAGGAGGTCTAGGTCCTATCTGCAATCTTAAAAATCAACTCATAAAATAAATACCAATGAGGGTGATAATAAGCAAGAGAAAAACAAAATTGAGGGAGACTTTGTACAAAGCACCTCACAAAAGAAAAACCCAAAGGATGCCAAAACATCATTGGTAAGCAACAAAAAGAGAAAAGAAAATAAGATGAAATATGGTAATTTTATGAGGGATGTTGGGTCCTATCCATGGTATTAAAAATAAACTCACAAAATAACAACCCAAGGGATGATAAATTAAAATTAACAAATAGAAAGAAGAATGAAAAATAAGATAATTAAGATTATGGTACATCAAAAAACCAAAAGACCAAAAGGGAGGACTAAAGGTTTGTGAATAAAAGGGAACTACTGTAGAGGGAGATACCTAAAATTAAGTAACCTTAAAGAATTATTAGATAGATATAGATAAAAATCATGATAAGAAGGAAATGATTAGGCAAAGTATTTTTTTAGGAATTGAGCATTGGTGGGTTCTTTGAAAACATGGCCTTCATTAGTTTGAAGGTGATAGGTACTTAGACTAAGAATATATTTAACTAAGTATAGGCCCCATAATTTTTAGGCATATTTTCCTTCTTTTTCATGAGTGTAGTATAATTTAAGGACAAGATTGCCAACATTAAATGTGTGGATTTTGACACATTTGTTATTTTGTTGGGAAATACAACCCTTATATTGGTGATTATGTTGTAAGGCAGAGAGATAATGTTAATCAAGTATATTAAGAGCATGAAGTGAGATTCACATAATTCCTCATTTAGAATAATGCCATGATGAGATATGTGAAGATAAGGAAGCTCAACTTCAAGAGGAAGAATCGACTCAAAACCATAGACTAGAGAAAATGGAGTTGCCCTAGTAAAAATATGAATGCTAGTATGATAGGCCAAAAGTATGGGATAAATATGAGTATGTCAATTCATGCAGGTTTCATGAATTGACTTTTGAAGGATTTTATTGAGAATATTGTTAGTGGCATCATCTTGACCATTACATTATGGATGATAAGGAGTGCAAAATTTATGATTAATTTTAAATTTGGTGCAAATTTGTTTAATATGTTTATTTTTAAAATTACCACCATTATCAAAAATTATGTATGAGGAACACCAAAATGATAAATGATTTGGTCCAAAATAAATCTAGATATGGTAGGACTAGTAACATTAACAAGGGGTATGGCTTCTACCCACTTGGTAAAGTATTTGATATCATTGATAATAAAGACATGTCCATCTTAGGAATGAGGAAGTTTGCCAATGAGATCAAATACCCATGTGGAAAAAGGCCAAGGAGATTCAATGGTTTGAAGTTCACCTAGTGGTGAATGAATGAGATCATTATGAAGCTAACAAGGATTATAATTTTTGTCATATTCAATAGCATCCTTTTCTAGAGTATGCCAATAGTAACCCCTATGTAGGAATTTGCGAGCTATAGCATGTTCACTACAATGACCACCAAAAATGTCCCCATGTGCTTGTTCAAGTAGAGGATGGACCTCATATTGCATGACATAATGGAGAAAGGTACCTTCTACATTGATATAATAAAGGATGTTATGTCTAAATACATACTCAAAAGATTATTTGTGGAGACATGTCTTTTCACAAGAATCCAAGTTTGGAAGATAATTTTGATGTTCTAAGAATTGGATGAGATCTTGATATCATTTCATTATCGAATGGTGACAACTTTGATGTGGAAAATAACTAAATCAAGAGATGATAGGAATTTGACTATTTGTATGATAAAACAAGGATAAAAAAGAACTTGATGTGGATGAAAAAGAGATGTTGAAGAGGCAACATAATCAAAAATGGAATTAGCTGTGGTATATCTAATTGGTATATCTAATTGCCACATTACCAAAGCTATAGCTGCCCTCCAGACCCTTAAATTAGCTGTGGATTCGGGTTATTCCAAATTGTGGCTTGAAGGGGACTCTTTGAATGTTATAAATATCCTTAATAATAAGAATACAGCGTCATGGACCATAGAGGATAAGGTAAAGGAGATGAAAATTCTTTTGAATAAATTTGAAGATATAAAAATCACCCACACCTACCGTGAAGCCAATGGTGTTGCAGATTGGCTTGCTAACTGTGCTATCTGGGAAGGTCAAAAAGTGAGGTGGGATGAAACCTTATAAAGGAACATGGATTTAAGGGCAATCATTCTTCTTGATGCCACACATGCGAAAGAAGGTAAGATTGGAGTGTAATAAAAACATAATGAGTAGGAGGAGTGGTAGCTCGGGGAAAGGAACTCAATTATTAAAGAGTAAGATCCTCAAGTGGGAGAAGCGGATCCTGAAAAGCCACAAACAAAGTCGATGTCTCAATCAACTTGACAACAGGAGGATCCAGGGTAATATCCACAGTAACTGGGATTCAAAGAAAATGAGTATGGCACGTGAAAGGAAGGGAGAACCCTGTAAACAGGAGCCCAAGAGCTGTGCAGAATGGAGAGAGAAACATCAAGTGTGGAGAATTCTGTAGAAAGGAAATGTAACAAGCTACATGGAAAGACTCCATGGCTCTAAACTGCATATCACGACGGCCTTCTTCAAAAATTGGTCTGACGACAGGGTCACCTTGCATGGTATAACTATAAATTTAACTGAGGATTTTCTTGCTAAGGTTACAGGGTCGCCAATGGATGGACTCAAATTTTCCAAGCAGACCAGCATTTCAAACGAGGCCTTTTGTAAGTTCCCCAAAACAGATGAGGAGGAGTAGAAGCTGGTCAAAAATGGGGATTTTTATGAGCTGGACCAGATTAAAGGGATATGGAGGGATGTCCTAAGTTGTATTAGGGAGTACTTCAACCTGGACAGAAGAAGCAAACGAGTGCATAAGTTCCACTTTGTCTTCCTCAACCACTTTAGGCATAAGGTTAGTTTGTCTTTTCCTTTCTATCTTCACTACTCCCTGATCCAAAGCCTTTACGCTCATAGGAAAAAGGATTTGCGCCCTATTCTTCACAAAGGCCTTATTCTGCTTATTGAAGGCTATTGCAAGAATAGGGCACTGGTTAAGTATCCCAAATAGGGGAAAAATAAGCTGCCAGGAAATAAAATGAATGAAAATGTAAGTAGGAGAGGCAAAATTAAGACCCCTAGTCCTAATAAACAGAATGTAGAAGAAGAAAGAGGTCAGGAGAGAATTGAAGAACCCGAGGAGGAAAAATCGGAGGATGAAGAAGGAACTGAGATCTGGGACACCAACTCTAGTAATGATGAAGAAGGGTCTGAGGAAATTGAAAAAGATAAAGTCAATACAAAGGAGGATTCTGCTATCAGAACAGAAGAGATAGAGGAAAACCAGAAAGTGTCAGAGGATGATATTGTCCAGGAAGATCCTGGTGAGGACCCAACTTCTAAGAATGAAAAGGAAATTTCGATCCAGGATCATATTCAAAAAATGGAGATGGAAATTCAAACTGGAATCAATGAGCAGGAACAAAAGAGTCAATAAGACTTCTTTGAAGAAGCCAGGAATAGCCCCAATAAAAAGTCTAAGGATTGGAGAGGGAAGAATCAAAATGATGAAATACACACTCCTATGACCTGGGTTAACTGTAAAGCTGAGTCTTCTTCCCAATTTGATTCTTGGTTGTGTAGGGAGATCATTGATCTCAAGAGAAAAGTGGAAACTTTGGAAGATTCTCTGAAAGCTGCTTGGAATAAAGCAAACAACATGGAAAATCAGTTAAGCGAGATCCCTGTCAAGCTCAAAGCTTATGAAAACAACCTCCGAGAACTAGTAAAGGACATCAGAAATAAAATGGAGGAAGTAACGTCCAACATTTGTGCAGCTGCTATCAATATAGGTAAACGTGCCAATGAGGAGACCAAAGCACTAGAGGGTCCCAGCAAAAAGACAAGGAAAAGTTCCAGAAAGAAAGATACACAAAAAAGAGCTTTGCTGGAGGTTACCACCCAGGAAACTGCTTTGAAAGGAAAAGAAGCCATGAACTTGATACTAGAACTAGATGAATAATCTGGTCTTTCTTTTTGGTTTTGAAACTGGTACTGATCTTTGTTCTCCTTTTGTTATCTTTTGTTTGTTGTGCTACCAGATTTTTGTTTCTGGGTTTTGACCGGATGTGTCTCTAATGGTTTCAGGTCCATTTAAAACCTATTTTTGCTACTTCTTTGTAGTGTTTTTTAGGCATAGCCTGTGGGCTTAGATGTTCTTTATTTATCTCTCTATTTCAGGGTTTCGGGGCCCCTTCAAAACCTATTTTTACCTCAATCTAAAACAATGGAATTTTGATCTCTAGAAATAAGATCAATTGTAAAGGAGATAAAATCCTTGGCAATATTGATTGAAATTTGATGATAAGCGATAAGGTTTCCACTTTTACATTAATAGGAACCACTAACTTTATGGAAAATGAGTTGAGAATCACTCAAATCATGAATGTATTGTATGTATAAATCAAGAACAAATCTCATACCTAAGATAGGAGATTTTTACTTGACCATATTATTGGTGACATCAAATGTAGAATGAAAATCTAAAGGAATGATCTTACCAAGAAGACTAGTGAGAATGCAACCTACCCCACCTCCTTGAAGGAATTTAGTCCCATAAAAGTTGAGGGTCCAAGTATATTCATGTAATTCAACATTAATTTTAGGAAGCTCCTTGATAACTACCTTTGATTTAGTAGTATCAGATGGAGGGGAAGATTCATCAAATTGATTAGCTTCAATATCACTAGTAAATCTATGAAAATAATATTTAAGATAAATTACTTGATTAAGACCTTAAATATAAAGGATATTATCATCTAAAAGATTATCTTGAAGGGAAGAAGTGGTTGGAATAGGATCTATAGAAATTTAGTTAGCTATGACTTGCCCTTTGACATCTTTTTATGTGACAATTCAAAGATCAAATTCCATTAGTAAGACCATCCACTTGCCAGTTCTATCTCATAGAAGAAATGATGAAGGGGGTTGGAATGAATGATGACATAGGTGGTTTGGTAAATCATGTAGTGATGAAGCTTTTTAGTGGAAAAATAGACAACGAGGAAATAATTTTCAATTTTAGTATAACATGTTTCATAATTGATAAGGCTTCAGATAATATAGTAGATGGTGTGAACTATAAATTTGACTAACAAGAAGATATTAGTATCATGTTAGTGAATGAAACCAAATCAAAAATACACTAAACTAACATCTTCATGCCTAGTTACTAGGGTGATATTATTAATAAAAAAATATAAATACAACTAAAAAGTAAGGAAAAACAAGAATTCCTTCACCTTCCTTGGATGTTCCAAATGTCTTTGTAGTAGTGGCTTGCTCAGTTTTGTACTCATGAAGTCCTTGGCAATAGAATCTTGGCTACCTCTATCTCTCCTTGGCACCTTTGGCTTTGGCTTGGCTTGGTTTGGAATCAATTTGTCATGGTAAAAATAGTTTGCACGAAGCTTTTGGAATCAATCCTGCATTATAAACTTTCACAAATTAAGCTTAAAAATGATTTGCATGGCCTCCCTATTTATAGATTTTTGAGAATGACCAGAATCAACCATGACCATCCATCTCAAGATTGAGATGTGTTGTTATGGATTAATTGAATTATGTAATTAAAATACATAATTATCTTCATCATAAATTTGGAATAAGGGACATTAATGAGGCATGGGAGGTAATAAAGAGGCATGGAAGACCCACAATCCTAATATTTGTGGCATTTATGGCCTAGGGATGTCTTCCCAAGAAATGAGGTCACCTGATGATGGAGATATTCAATATTAATTTTTGAAAACAAGTTTTTAACAAGTTTCCATGGAATTATTAATTAGGCCTTGATTTGGATTAATTAGCTCTTAAGCATGATAAAGCACTTTGTGCACAAATTACTCAAATTAATCAGATTGTCTTGTTATTGGTCCAAAATTTGACTGGATTAAAATTTAAAGTCAATGTTAGATGAATTGGATCCATTATCTTGTTTAGGATGTTTCTAACACCAAATAACAAAGACACACATTGTGTACAAGAAATTTGATAGAAAAGAACAATCTAGAGTACCCAGGTGCAAAATTGGCATTTTGACTCAAAATGATATGATCAAAGTTAGCTGGCCCATAAATTGCATTTCCCAATTTAATGATACTCTAGCTAAAATTGGCACTTGAATATATTAGTTTCAACTCATTTAATGTGATTTAGTGTTTATAATCCACATTTTGCATTTTGTTAGAAATTAGTCAAAAGCCTAGTTGGAGGTTATCAGTGGCTAGATTTAGGTGTCTATAGTTTCCCCTATTAGGGAAGGCATTTCAAGCTATAATCATAGTAACATATTCTCAAATAATGAAAAGGTCTTGTATTACTACAACTACAATAATGATAAACTAACTACATGATGCCCCCTCGAGGGAATGGTTGGCATAAGTAAGTTGACAAACAATCCCTCAAAAAGAAAGAAGTGAAATGAGGGGAATGAAAGGAAAGATGATGGGGTGAAAACAAAATTATATTGAAAAATTAGTCAAAATCATTGAGAATGTAAGTGGGATGGTATACAATGGTTTGTCTAAAGGTAGTTATAAGCATTATATTCTGATAGTGGAAATGTGGTATGACAGCACAATGATTTACCCAAAGGCAGTTATAATCATTGAGAAGATGGAGTTGTTCTAGTTATGATAGATAAAAAATATAATAACATATCCCTATATGGGAAAAAAAGATAAGTGGTGACAATATAATGATTTTCCTAAAGACATTTATAATCATTGATAAATGCAGGTGGGATAGTGTGCAATGATTTGCCCATACACAATTATAATCATTAGACCCTAATTATGGAAAACATGATAAACTTGGTCGAGGATGATGATAACTTAACACAGAGGGTAATTATGAATTATAATAACCTACTAGTATGGAGATGCTAATCCAAATTAATAAAGGTTGAAATTCTTTCATGGTTAATTACTCTATTTGAGATATGATTGGGATTAAATCAAGATGTTGGTGCCAAAGAGATGTTGATGCTACCATTGCTGAATATACTTCTTGAAGTTGAGGTTTGTTGTAGCACATATCATTAGGCATCATGGTATAACATCATGAGGACTTGGTCAAAATATGCATGAGGACTAACTCCCATAATCCAATACTCAATAAAAAATAATGCACCAATTATAGAAACCATGATAACAATGTAAACATATGAATATGGATGGATTTGAGTATAAGTGTGGGCAAGAAATCACCTAATGAACACACATAAATTGAATCAAGGTATTAGTGCTACTAAAAGTATACAAATAGGTAGACAAACAAACAAATTAAGCAAAAACAAACAAATAATGAAATGAAATAGAAACCATATGAACATTGCCCCTAGAAAATAGGTGACAACTTAACAAACAAACAAAATGAGGGAATAGAAGAAAAGGAAGGGGGAGGCAGAGTTGTCTCCATATGCACTAGTTAAGTGAACACTACCTACATAGTTCCATGGATGTAATATCCAATAAAAAGCTTAAAGTCAAATTTAGTTCTCCCAGGGAATGGGAAGAATGTGATAACAAATGAAAATAAATAGAATGGATGTGATAGAAGAAGAGGAATAGTCTTGAAAAATGGAAAGTGCATGAGAGAAAAGGCCAAAAAGAATGGGGAAACTAATTGACAAGTGGTTTTATTACAATTTAGTAAGGGTTCCTGGAATCCTTAAGGCAAAGAAATGGTCAATGTTTTTGATTTTTCTAATGATTTTACAAATATTTTTGGAATTTTTGAAGTATCTCACTTGATCAATAATGACAAGACACTAAATGGTTTAATCTTGAAAAATGACAAGAGCGTTCAAACTTAGGTTACTCACAAAACAATGAGAACATGGCAAGAGGGTGGCTGAGCTAACCTCAACAAGTATCGAGTATTACCTACATAGTCACAAAGTAGGACCTCAAGTCACTGTAGTTTCACCCTATAGTGGAGGAATTCGACTAGTGCAATAGTGAATTCAAAAAAAATAGAAACATGTGGTAAAAAGGCATAGTATGGAATAGGAAGTGGCAAGTTGGTACATTAAGACTTAATAAATAAATGTTTCTCCTAGTTTACCCATAAGCAGTTATAACTAGGACACAACATCATAGATCAATGGTACTAATTTGCCCAAATGTGGTTATAATTAGTAGTAAGACTAGTGATAAGAAAGGAATAACAAATGAAGGATTCAACTATTGAAACTTCTGTCATACTACTCTAAAATATGATATATATCTAAAGTACTTGAAACAACTAATGAAATTGTTTAGATTCCTTGATGTTGAAAATACATAATAAATAGAAAAAACCAAGGTCAAATGGGCTACTCTTTAGAACACATCTGGTCAATAGAATAGAATGGTAAAATGGATAAGGCTAAGAGGATGGGTAAGAATGATATTTGTATAAAGAAGAATAGTGATATAATGGCACCATTGAAATTTTGTTTACAAATAATACACCTTAGTGCTCAAGCATAGTACTGATTGAGGTTAATAATATTAATTGGTTCAAAATTTTTATCTCCATCTAGTGTAGCAATCTTGTATGTCCCTGATCCATAATCTACAGTAATGATGAAACTCCCTATCTAGTTTGGTTTAAATTTACCTTTATGCTTCTTATCAGCTATGGTATTCTTTAAAAATAAGATTACCAAATTCAAATTTTCTATATTTGACATGTTGATTATAGTGGCATTTGATTTAGTTTGGATATGCCTAAAGATTATTGAGCACAATTATGTGTTTTTCATCAAGTAGGTCTAGCTCTTACAGGTGAGCTACTCAATAGTCATGATCATCTAGGACATGTTTGAAAGATTTACGTAGTGAAGGCAATTTGACCTCAATAGGAAGGATGGCTTCAGTATCATAAATAAGTGAGTATGGAGTGGCTCTTGTAGGAGTATGATGATTCATATGATATGTCTAAAGGGTAGGGAATACTATAGGTGCCAATCATGACCAACATCATTATCAAATCTTTTTGAGAATATTGATAATGGTTTTGTTTGATGATTTAGCCTAGCTATTACCTTGAGGGTAATATGTTGTAAAAATATGTTGTGTTTTATTATATTCAGTACATAGCTGGTATGTATCCTTATTCTTGAATGATCCTCCATTATTAGATATAATATTGAAGGGGATACTATAGCAATAAATGAGATAGCTGAATATGAATTTGGAAATTTTATTTCTAGTCATGTAAGTTAGGGGTATAGCTTCAACCCACTTAGTGAAACACTCAATGGTGGTAAGGATATGTTTATGGCCATTAAATGAAGTGGGGTTTATATTTCCAATAAGGTCAAGTCCCCATGTAGAAAATGGCCATGGTGTCAACATTGGTTTTAGATTTTTGGTTGGGGCATGAATCATATCAGCATGCTATTGACATTTGTCACACTTATTTACATATGTGATTACATCTACGTCCATCATGGGCCAATAATAACTAGTATGCAAGAGATTTTTGGATAAGACTACCCCACTAGAATGAGATACACATAATCATTCATGAAATTCTCTTAATGCTAGTGTAGACTCTATTGAAGTTAAACATTGAAGCAAAGTTACATCAAAACTACAGTGGTAAAGGGTGGATCCAAGTAGAGTATAATGAGTGGAATGATGAATAAAGGCTTTGGTTTGTTTTTAAGATAGGTTAGGTGGTAGAACTTGTTCATGAAGTTAGTTGTAAATGTTTGAGTACTAGATAGAATTAGGAGCAATAATATCACAAATCATTGCAATGGTTGAAGGTTCATGAGCTAGTGTGAATAAATTCTAAATAAGGAATGGATATTCTCTAGCTTTGTCTGTTTGTCAAATTAGAGAGTTGATAATAGCCATGGCATCTAAAATTCTATTACTAGCCCTTGGTATATACTCAAATTGGATATTTGAAATTTGTTGTTTAGTGTGTCAACCATAACCTTATATAGAACCAACTTGTCATCTTTGGTCTAAAATGTTCTATGACCTGATTGATAATTAATTGAGAATTACCATGAACCTTAAGATGAGATATATTCCATTGTACTACCTATCAAAGTCCTACAATAAGTGCTTCATACTCAACCATGTTATTTATATAAGGAAAGTTGATTCTAAATGATTTAGGGATTAGATCCCCATATGATGTAATAAATAAGAGGCTTACCCCTAATCCATGTGTAATAAATGAACCATAAAAATATAGATTCCAATGCTACTCTTCAAGAGGTGTGTCAATGATGGTCATTATGGATTCATTAAGGAAATGAAATGTGAGTGGCTTTGTGTCTACAAGAGGTGCTTCAATAAGTTGATCTATAATAACTTATTCCTTGATTGCCTTCTGATTGACATACTCTATGTCTAACTCACTAAGAATAATGATCCATTTGACCATTATACCTTGTAAAGTTATTTTAGATAGTAGATACTTGAGTGGATCTACTTTTGAAATGACCATGGTATTATTATTCAACATGTAATAACACAGTTTCTAAGCTATGAATACCATGGCAAGACAAGCTTTTTCAATAGGTGCATAGTTATATTCATATGTGACCAAGGTATGGCTTAGGTAGTATATGGCATGCTATTTTCCATTATCATCATGTTGAGCCAAGAGTGTCCCTAGATCATTGTCAGTAGTGGATATGTATAACAATAATGGCTTTCCTCGCATAGGAGGTAATAAAATAGGTAGATTAACTAAATAGTCCTTGAGTTATTGAAAAGCTATTTGGTAGTGATCATCCTAGTGAAATGCAACTCCCTTCTTCAGAATATGTGTAAATGGATAACACTTATCTGCTAACTAAGAGATGAAACATCAAATTGATTGGATCTTACCCTGCAAACTATGGAGTTTCTTCAAATTGGCTGATGGTAGCATCTTAGTTATAGCATGGACTTTAGCTAGATATAATTTAATAACCTCTATGAGACATGATGAAGCCAAGTAATTTGCTTGAGGTTACACAAAACACACATTTATTTGAGTTGATTCTAACTTTATACTCTCACAATCTTTCAAATATCTTAGGTAGCAATGTTAGATGGTTAGCCCTAATTTTGAATTTTCCTAATATGTCATCGACATAGTCTTCAAGAATATCATGCATCATATCATGGAATATGATAGTCATGTACCTTTGATATGTAGCTCCATAATTATTATGACCAAATGGAATTCCCTAATAAAAAAGTGTTCCCCATGAGTTGATTCTAACAAGAATGGCTTTCCTGGCAAAGGAGGTAATAAAATAGGTAGATTAACTAAATAGTCCTTGAGTTATTGAAAAGCTATTTGGTAGTGATCATCCTAGTGAAATGAAACTCCCTTCTTTAGAATATGTGTAAATGGATAACACTTATATGCTAACTAAGAGATGAAGCATCAGATTGATTGGATCTTACCCTACAAACTATGGAGTTTCTTCAAATTGGCTGATGGTCTTTTAGTGTTATTCTGATTTAGTTGTATCCTAAAAATCCATCCATGAGTGAAATAATTTCATAACCTGCCATGGAGTTGATGATCATGTCAATATTAGGTAATAGAAATTCATCCTTAGGACAAGCTTTATTGATGTCTCAAAAATTAGTAAATTTTTTTATTCCTTCAAGATTTTTGCTAATAGGTACAAGATTAGATATCCCTTCTAAGTAGTCAATAGATCAGATATATCCTACTTCTAAGAGTTTTTATAACTCTTTATTTACAAATAAAATAATGCAAGAATGCATCTTACATAGATTTTGTTTTATCGGTTTGGCATTAGGATTAACCAAAAGGTGGTGTAAAACCAAGGTGGGGTCCAAACCTGGCATGTCAGAGTAGGCCCATGTAAAGATATCTACAAATTCTCTCAACAGAGATGTAAATAATTTACGTTCCTCCTTAGTGAAGGATACACCTAACTTTATTCACTTCAGGTCTGATAGAGTCCTAATGTTTACCTCTATTGTATCATCAACTAGAAGGGTCAAACCACCTTCTAGGATAGTAGGCAAAGACTTGAACTACTAGACTATATTAGGGTCCTGTATTAAGATTTGATCTTCAACTTCTCCTAGGCATGATGAATTTGAGTCCCCTAATGGGAGATTTAGCCATGTGATAAAAATAGTCAAAAATTCTTGAAGAATTTCATCAAATACTTGTTATTTCATAAAACTAAACTTAGATCCATAGGTAAGTTCATCATTGGTGGTCTCTTTATCTAAATTTGAAGAAGAATGAACATCCCCATCTAATGGTGTCTAAAAAAAGTTTTTACCACTAGATTGGCATTTATCTTTACTTTTTCCTTGGTCAAAAAGTGCCTCAAAAAGGTTTTCACTTTGGGACCTCAATGTTTTACTTATTTGTTTTTAGGTAAGGGTGTTCACCCATTCTCCAAAATAGGATTTAGGATACAATGTGATTGAGAATCCTAATTTGTGATCTCCTAACAAAACATTATCTCTAAGGCCTATAAAGTCATAGAATGCCTCATCATTCTGAAAATCATTAGTTGGTAAAGTGGATTATGGTTGGTTCCAATCTATCAGTTAGGGATAGTATAATGGTAATGGGCTATGATGAATGACTAGGATAAGGGTATAAATGGAATTGGTATCAAATAGGTTAGTGTTAGCTAGGTCATTAAAGGTGAGGTTGTGATCAGACTCTGCTTCATTGTCGACATCATCCTCACTAGTCATTGGTGATGGAATTTGAATAAGATATGTGGGATCACCCCTAGGTGGTTTAAATCCAAGTCCATAATGTATTCTATACTTAGTCATAGAAATTGGCTCGATGGTTCCTTGTTGATTTAGCTAAGGCCTCTTCTTTCATAATTGTGATGCTCCATAATCCTATTGAGAATATGATACTTTGCACTTTTATAATAATTAGATTAGTCACCATTGTATAACCATGATTCATCCCCTTTAAGAGCATCAGATTCTAGGCTAGATGTTGGTACAAATGTGATAGGTCCCTTATCTTTTTTCTTTTATTGCCAATACATATGTGGGGTGACTTTAGGTCACCCAAAGGTTTTCAAATTTTGAGGAAGATTGGTAATATGAAATGTATCATGGGTCACATACTCTCTTGTTCCATTATCTAAAATGGTGAAATGATTAGAAGCTTTAAGAGGTGGCATGTGGGAAAGGGAATCCAAGGTATTAGGATCTATGCAATTATTTGATGAAAGATCAATAAGTATGTCCTTTCCTTTATCTTGCTTGGAACTTGGATTCATGCCATACTGATCATTGTAGCTCAAAAATTTAAACTCAAGATGTTTGCAGTTTTCATATAGGTGTAAATCTATTAGAATATTATATTCCATCCCTGAGTGGGAGTGTAGCATTGATAGGATTTCATGAATCTCATGTAACCAAGGCCTGTCTAAAAGCATATTGTATGATAATTCAAGATCAAGCACATGACAAAGTGTATCATGGGTCAAAGGCCCAATGATAACTAGAAAACTAATGGTGCCTTGTGAGTCTCTAACCTGATTATCATAGGCTTTGATGGTTATCATTTTTGGTTAGAGATCTATCATTGTGTACCCAAAAATCTTGATGAGATTTAGAGACACTATGTTGAGCCCTAATCCATTGTCTATAAGGACACATTTCAATTTATGCCATTTTATATAAACTTCTACGTATAATGGGTTATTATGGAGTGGGCCAAGGGAAGACATATCACTTTGGTTGAATGTGACTTATTAGGTTGGAGCTAGGTGTCCAACCAAAGCTTGAAATTTATCAGGGGATATGTCACTAGCAATAATGGATTGGGTTAAAAAATCATTCAAGATGTTCTTATGGATTAATGACGTTCATAGAAAATATAAAATAGAAATGTGTGTTAGTTTCTTCTATAATTGTTCCATAAAATCAAACTTCTTATCTTGGTCAGTATTAAATGGTTTATTCTGAGGTTGAATGGTTGGTTAGATAACAAGCAAAGTGGTAGATAGTTATGGACCTGGGATAGTAATATTTGACCTTTGATTTGTGATTTCATAATTGAGATTAGATGTTGGACCATAATTATGAACAAATACTAGGAATGCTGTGGGACCAAATAATACAAGTCTTGGTTATCGATACACTTGTATGTGGTCACATGGCAAGGGTGAGTTATTGGTATATGGTCCAAAAGTGGGAGTCCTAATTTTTTGGTTTGCCTATGTGCAATCCTAAGTCAAAGAAGTATTATCCATGTTATTTTATTGAGTGTTATTGTTTAACAATGGTCTAGATTGATTAACGCTTGGTCTAGGATTAATGGAGATGGTGTTAACACTACCCTTTGCAATATGACCTACAACCCTATTGTAGTCATGTGTAACTACATGGTAAATTTATTAGTTGTTACCATTATGACTTTAGTTATATCCATTGTTCTATCATTGTGGTTTCTACTATTGATTTTTCTAATTTTTCTAGTTCTATAAGTTTGACCTTTGATTTTGATATTGTTGTTGCACTGGTTGATGTTGTTGCTATTGTTACTAATTATTATATTGGGGAAAGGGGTTTTGATAAATTCTAAGAGTTTTATTGGAAGTGGAAGAACCATTATCTAATATTATCTCCCTATTCTCCAATTTCTTCTCAATCAAATACTTGATTTGAACACATCTTCATAGATTATGCTCATCAACCCGATGATATTCACAGAATTCATTTTCATAGTTCCAATCAGGATAAAGAATGCCTTATGGATAATGCTTTGGTATAGGCCAAATAATTAGATTATAAGTGGTAAGTTTATGAAATACATAATCAATAGGCTCTCCTAGTCACTAAAGACATGATGTGTAGGCACAATTCTCCTTGGAGGAGGGGTTTGTAATGGTAAAGGCTGTGGCATTTAATGCATAGGTCTTGGTTGTTATGCTTGTGGAATTGGTTGGAGATATTTTTAGGTAGGAGTAAGCTAAAAAGGTGGTGAAGATGATGTTTGAACTATTTGGACATGATGTGACTCAGTTACTCCATTACCCACAACATTCCTATTATTTTTTAATTACTTTGGTCTATATTTGTTATTGGCCTGTGTTAGTTGTGATGCTTGCACTTGAATGGGATGTTGATTTTAGCCATTTCCATGATTTATACCTTGATTTTGATTATTTTAATTAATCTTGATAACTCATTTATTGATGAACGCTCGCTTGATCAACAAACTTTTATCAATGATCTCCTTGAAAGTATGTGCACATTGTAGTTCCAGATGATATGCTATCTCACTATGAAAATTTTTAGTAAACATAGCAGCTAACTATTTATCTATTAAATTGTGGGTGAAATGGCTTGCAAGGGATCTCTATTATTGTAGATAACTTGAAAAAATCTCACTAGATTTTTTCTTTGCTTGTGTTAAGTCAACCAATGAAATCTCATGTTTGAGATTATAAGAAAAGTGTTGCATAAACTTATCAGAAAGATCATCAAAATCTATTACTAAATTATTGGGCAAATTTAAAAACCACTCTAAGTCTTGTCCAACCAAGCTCCTTAAAAATAACAACAAAAAGTATATATCACTATATGCCAGTGGTTGACATACAATAATAAAACTCAATAAAATGGGCCTTACGATCACCTTTCCCTTTGTATTTTTCACGTTTTAGTGGTTTGTATCTTGAAGGAAATGGTATCTATAAATAATCCATGTTTAATAGATAAAAACACATGTCGTCCAACTTAAAATTTTTAGTCTGTTTCCCAACTTGAATGGTAGTAATTGCATCCTTCATCTGTTGTAATTCTTGGGATAGGAAACTAGAGAGAACATTGGTTTGAGGGAGAATATTAGTTTGGGTAGATGGTTGGGAGGTCACAAGTGGAACACTTTTACTAGGATATGATGGAGATATTTGTTGGGGTATATTGGTTTGGTTGGGAAATGGACCAAGAATATGTATATGTGGATTAGGATGTACTTGGAATTATATATTCAGTTTCAAGATATTCTGGCTTGGGTTGGTGATAAAGGTTTGATTTGGAGGATTTTTTAGTTGGAATGGAGGGATATAACTATACTATGCCTATTGTGGTTGAAAATGGACATGCTACCAACTAATCAAACTTTACTATTGAGTGGGAACTTATGGACCAAGACCTTGTCTCTAAACTTGTGGTATATTTTGAACTAATTATTATCTATTAGGTACTTAATAAACATGGGAACCTCCTTGTTACATGAATCTTTATTGGGAAGTGAAATCATGTTGAATATTTGACATCTATCATTGACCAATATTTACACGTTGTTAGCTAATCATTGTCTGGTTTTGCATTGGTACACTAGTCTGTGACTGAGGAGGTATATTTACCACTACTTGATGAGGTGGAACATTAGTTACCTGTTATTGAGGTGGTAATATATTTAGCCTCTATTATGTTTCTATACTATATTTTACCTATTATTGTGGAATACTACTCATCACTTGTTGAGGAGGAGTAGGATTTGTTATATTTGGCTATTGAGGTGTGACGTTAGTTGTTGGTTGACTACCTAATCCTACTGGTTTCACACTTGATGAAGCAACTGGTTAAGGTTGGGATGCAAAAACTCCTACTTCATGATATGATGGTCCACTCATGGTATTAACTATAAGCACATGTTGTTGACTAGTTATTTGTGCATTAGTACCACTTTGATTTAGATTGGACATTGCTTGCACATTGTCCACTATATTTTGCTCATTATTCTATGTAGAAGTAGAAGACATTTCTTCAATAATAGGCATATGAAACAAGTTGTCTACAAAAGTATTTTGCACAAATAGGTTTGAAATTTGATTCTCTAAACTATTTGACTCTATCAAAACTCTTGTTGAAGGAATTAAGTCAATAAGATATTTTCTCACCATGTTCATTTGATTAAAATTATGTGCTAGATTCAGGTAGGTTTGATATATTGTCTACATTTGATTAAAGTGGTCTTCCATGATGTTTTTGCCTATGTTAGGCATATTAGGGTCCTGATATGTTGTTTGGACTAGAGCCAAAGTATTGTTAGAAGAATCTTATTGATCATAAATGATATTGTGGGGCATTCTTACTAGGATTTATAAATTCTCATGAGGGAAGTCTACTAGAAACTTGGCCCCTACCTCTATGGCTCTACCCAAAATCTCATCTTATTTTATAATAAATGATACTCAAACAAAAATGGATCATATGTGGAATCTTTATTAGTAAAATATGCATGTTGAAGAATTGGTTCATCAACTATGGGTATTATAGCTAGGTATCATGTAGTTTATTCCTGGTCTTGTTCTGAATAAGGTGGTGTATTAACCAAATAATTAGCAAATGGATCTTGGATTTATGCCCATAACTAAGTATTATAAGAGGGATAAGAATCCATCTCATAAAGAATATTATTTACATAGGGGTCTTGTACCATTTCTTCCTGCGTAACTATATTACTAATCCTTGGATTTTACGAGTCCACTACGAGTGCAAGAATATATTTTGGGATCCATAGTCAATGCCTTTGTGATAAAAAAGGTCAAATAATTCCATAAAATCTAAAAAAAAATGTCTAAAATAGATGATGTTCAAACTTGGTCTAGATTCATCAAAAGGATCAAAAGGTTTATGCAAAGATTTAGTGAAGAAACAAGCAAGCATTAAATGTCCAATGTCTCACTGTTCACATAAAGATGATCAAGTAAATAGGTTGAAAATCAAAATGCCAAAATCTAAGGTCAATTTTTTTAAAATTAATATAATCTAGTAAAAAAAAATTTACTAGGTCTTTTGGTCAAATGTGACATTAAAAGCTAGGCTCAAACAAGGCATGTGCTAGGACTCTTAACCAAACAACATCAAAAGCTAGACTTTGAAATAGATGAAAGTTTTAATCTAATGTATTTAAAACACTTCTAACAAACACTAAGAATTTTATTATTAGACATGAACTTGATCAACTAGGTATAAGGTACGAAATAAAAGGCACTTTAGAGATAGTTTATTTTCTCATAAATAATGGTATAAAACATGGTTCTTTTAAAAAATAATCTAGACAAAAGTAAATGGTATAACTATGCTAGACAAGGGATTGAAAAGTACACTTAGATTAGTCTACAAATTTAGGAATAAATTTAAATTCTATGAAAGAGGGCCTATGAAACAATATTTGAAATGTTTTGGGTAGTGTAATGACACTACACTACCCAAAAGGTGTGGCTAAATGTTTGTTTTAAAAACTATCTAAGGAAAAGATAGTTTCCCACAATTTTGATAACATAACACTACTTTTCTTGACTCAAAATGTTGTGGTGCATAGAGTCAAAGTGCAAGTGTTTA
This sequence comes from Torreya grandis, assembly GCA_037957365.1. Taxonomy (NCBI): domain Eukaryota; kingdom Viridiplantae; phylum Streptophyta; class Pinopsida; order Cupressales; family Taxaceae; genus Torreya; species Torreya grandis. The sequence goes on from JARHVA010002350.1 coordinate 1,467,285, forward strand.
TCACAAAATGGCTTAAGTCTATCAAGTGGTGATAATGATCTTGAGTCTAAAATGGCCTTCAACCCAAATTGGAAATTGAACCTAAGTTCCCTAAAGTTTAGTGAAAATGGAGAACCCACTTAACACATCAACCCTATGAAATTATGGAGGTGTAATTTCAAATTTAGATTATAAATGAAGGACTTAAAAAAACTTTGTTAAAGGTCTAGACTCAATTGGGTAGCATAACTATGCCACAGTGGATGATATGACTCTCTAAGTTTTGATGAACTTTGATCAAAACAAATTGATGATTACACGTGGGAAACATAATGCCTCTTTTTTAAAAGGAAAATTAGGATCATGTGTTTAGTTTGAATTATTTTTTTCCACTAAATTTTGAATCCAAAAATACTTTAATGTAGGAAAAAATCAAATAATTAATCACTCTTAGATCCTAAACTGACAAGGTTTCTTGGTATTGTTGGAATCTATCAATATAAATCATTTGAGAGGATTTTAAGTGTTAATTCAAAATTAAATGTGAATTATATAGTAGGTTTTTTTACACTCCACCACTCTCTCAAATTATAGTACTATGACATGGACCTTGAGGTGCACCTTCCACCAATAATACCCTCACGAAAAGTGGGGATTTGTCTAAGATCTAATTTTTTTTGAACATTATAGGGGAATCAATTACACAATAACTTTTACACCAAACAATGCAAAATAAAATAATGAATTTTGGGTCCAAATCAATTGGCTTGTTGTAAAAAGGTCTATTCCTTTTTGCAACCACTACATCCTATTGTTTGTTTAGTGTAGTGTGATGTCCAAAGTGCCACTACATCCTATGTGCAACTCCAAGTAAGAGCCAAATGATGTCAAAGATAGGAAGTGAAACCCTAGTTCAAAGCATCCCTAAATAACTCATGGGAGGTGATGAAGTCCCACTTTAAATCCAAGTTTGGATTAAAATAAAGAAATCATGATATAAAAAGACTTTAGGGTCATTTTCAAGGTCACCCAAACTTTGATGAGTTTTTGGGGAGTGCTTTCGACCACTTTATTTCTAAGCCTTGGAATATATTATTTGAAATAGGAATAGTGATTTTGATTCCAAGGTTTCCCTAAAGGTGACAAATGGAAGAGCATACATGCAACACCTCTTTTTTTATCAGACAAAAATCTAATTTAAACAACTAAGTGAATACAAAAAGCTTGGAAAAGTGAGTTCATTATAAGCCCAAATTCAAAAAATGAGGTGGTGTTCATTTGACACCTTAGACTTAGTTGTAAATTTGAAAAATAATGCTAAAAATACTTATTTAATCACCTTAAATGTTAATTTAAGCACCAAAATAATGTTCCTAATTCATTTTAAAATCATGCCAAAGATGGTCTAAAACATGTTTTAACAACTTTGAAGTTTGTCGGTTACCTGTCTACCCTTAAGGCATCACCCCAAAAGTAAATATGTTAAGTTATACAATGTTAGAATAAATATAAATAAAATATATAAAAATAAAAATATTAAAAATATGAACACCTACAAACAACAAATTAGAAGGCTAAAAATAAAATATAACACAGAATCTTGCACATAAAATATAAAAACTTGCAATTAGTATTTTTAACACAAATTTTAAAATATAAGTCAATTTGATACAAAAATTTTATATATATTCAATAACTCTAGGACTCAAGTCTTTGAAAAAATTTAATTTAAAAAAATCAATACAAAAAAAATTATGAACTTTGTTATAGCCATTTTTACAAGAAAAATAAAAAATAGAAAGTGATAGTTACTAAAATAGATATAACTTATAAAATATAAATAATTTTTTTGTGAAATTTTTAGAGAATATCCATGACATATTTTTATATACGAATAAAAAAATTTAGGCAAAATTATTAATTTAATAAAAAGTTACGACTTCTTTATTGGCCATTTTTACTCATAGCAAAAGCAACAACAACAACAACAAAAAACTATGAAACACAAAAAAGTTTGTGGATTGTGCTCTCATGTAGATCATACCACTAGGTGTGCCATTATGTAAACTAAAAATTTGAATAATAAGAGGAGATTAGTATCATTTTAGTGAATGAAACCAAATTAAAAATACACTAAACTAGCATCTTCATGCCTAGTTACTAGGGTGAGCTTAGTAACAAAAATAAATGACAAACACAACTAAAAATTAAGGAAAAAAAGAATTCCTTCACATTCCGTAGATGATCCAAATGATTTTTTAGTATTGGATTGCTTTATTTTATTCTTATGAAGTCCTTAGTAATGGAATATTAGATAACTCCATCTCTCCTTGGCACCTTTGGCTTTAGCTTGGCTTGGCTTGGAATCAGTTTGGCATGGTAACACTAGTTTGTATGAATCTTTTGGAATCAATCATGAATTATAAATTTTCACAAATTAAGCTTAAAAATGATGTTCATGGCCTCTCTATTTATATATTTTTAAGAATGACCAGAATCAACCATGACCATCCATCTCAAGATTGACATGTGTGGTCATGGATTAATTGAATTATGTAATTAAAATCCATAATTATCCTCATCATGAATTTTGAAGAAGGGACATTAATTAGGCATGGGAGGTAATAAAGAGGCATGGGAGACTCATAATCCTAATATTTGTGGCATTTATGTCCTAGGGATGTCTTGCTTAGAAATGAGGTCACCTGATGATGTAGATATTCAATTTTAATTTCTAAAAATAATTTTTTAACAAGTTTCCATGGAATTATTAATTAGGCCTTGATTTGGATTAATTAGCTCTTAAGCATAATTAAGCACTTTGTGCACCAATTACTCAAATTGATCAGAATGCTTTGTTATTGGTCTTTAAAATTTGACTGGATTGGAATTGGGAGTCAATGTCAGATACATTGGATTCATTATCCTATTTAGTATGTTTCCAACACCAAATAACAAAGACATGTATGTCGTACAAGAAATTTGATAGAAAAGAACAATTCAGAGCACCTAGGTACAAAATTGGCATTTTGACTTGAAATAATCTAATCAAAGTTAGCTAAGCCATAAATTACATTATCCCATTTAATGATACTCTATCCAAAATTAGTACTTGAATATATAAATTCAACTCACGTAATGTGCTTTAGTGTTTCTAGGCCAAATTATGCACTTTGGTGGAAATTGGTCAAAAACTTAGTTGTTGGTTATCGATGGCCAGATTTAGGTGTCTACAAATGGCATATTAATTTCCCATATCATCCTATTGGGAAATAATTTACCCTACTAAAATAGGCGTGGAAGAAGTATGAAGAATCAAAATTTTATCATTAGGAGGATGAAGTGTAGGTGGATGAAGCAATGACTCTTTCATATTGTCAAATATTTTTTAACATGGATTGGTCTATTCCAAGGATGTAAGTTTATTAAGAATGGAATTAATGGAGTTAATTTGATAATCCATTTCAAGAATGAATCATCTAATTACCCCAAGTTTGCCTAAGTAGGTACGAATATCAAGAATAAAATGAGGAACGGGCATGTTGATAATATCATTAATCTTGGCTAGATCAACATCAATACCATGGAAAGAGACTAAGAATCCTAAAAATTTACCAAATGTAACTCCAAAAACACATTTTAAAGGATTAAGTTAAAATGTATATTTAAGAAGATAGTCAAAGATGATGGCAAGATCAGAAACATGGTTCTTACGATGTTTTGATTTGGTTATAAGATCATCTATGTATGTTTTGATAATTTTATGGATGAGGTCATGAAAGATGTGAGTCACATTGGTAAGTGGCCCTAAAATTTTTTAGTAAAAATAGGTACCCCATTTCATGGTGAAAGTAGTCTTATGTTGGTCCTCAGGATCTATATGAATATGATTGTATCTCAAAAAGCCATCCATAAGAGATAACATTTCATATCCATCAATGGAATCAATAATGGCATCTATTGAAGGCAAAGGAAAGTTGTTTTTAGGACAAGCAAGATTAATATTTCAAAATTCAATGCAGATACAAATGACCATAGTGACCTTTTTTCAAATAGGAACAATATTAGAAACCCATTTAGAATAATCCACAAATTTAATGAATTTAGCATCAAGTAGTTTGATGATTTCCTTATGGCATAAGTTGGTAACTTTGGGAGGAAATTTGAGTTTATTTTGACACATAGGTTTGGCATCATGATAGGTAATGATTTTATAGAACATTATGCTAGGATCAATGCCAAGTATGTCTTGGTAAGACCATGTGAATGCCTCTTGATACTTATAAAAAAATATGCTGAAATTATCATGTTTAAAAGGTGAAACTTCTTTGTAAGATGTGATCAATCAAGGAAAAAATGGAGTAAAATATTTAATACGAGTTATTTTTTCAATGAGCATGGCCTTCCCATCTTGAAAGTGGTATGGTGCATTGGGTAAATATGAAATTGGATTAGTTTTAGGATCAATGATAGCGATAAAGTTGTTGAAGCGAGGAGGTTTAGTTTTAAAATGTCCAAGTTTATGATGTTGCCATGGTAGTTGAGGTTCCTAGGTAAAAAGTAACTCAAGAATAGCTTCATCACTAGGCAAAGTAGGAAGAGAACCATAATACTCAACATCTAATTATAGATCTAAAATTTGGTTACCATGAAGATCATATTTGGCATGTATTTGACAGACATTGGTTGCCTTAGAATCAAGTATGATTATAGGAGTAGAAGAAGTAGATAGAGTGGAAGAGGTAGAAGGATAAGATTCATTGGGAGGATATAAAGGAGGTAGAGAAAGTGAAGGTGATTCTAAAGGTTTAAAAGGTGTAAGTTGTTCTACTACCCAAGGAGAAATGTTAAGAGGAGGATTAATAGGAATCACATAACCTTAAGATTATAAGTGATTAGCTATAAAAGTGGTATGTACATCCTGATTAGAAGCATGAATTTGGGCTAAGGTCTTTTGATAATGTAAGACATATAAAGTATCTTGATTGAGCTTGGGCCATGATATAGTTATCATCATATGTATGAGAAATTTTACATGCTTGGGATTCAAAGGATATTTAGTAGGAAAAATCCCAAGATTACTAAATGTTCTAAGAGACATGGTGAGAGGACCTTAAAATAATTTAGCCACTCTAAAATCATTTCAAGTAAAAGTATATTTAGGTAAAGATGGCTCTTGAGCATTGCATGGAGGGGGAAATTGATAATATCATCCATGAGAGGAATGGTATGATCCCTAGGTAAAATATGAGGAAGCCATTTTAAAATATATGGAGGTAATCTTGTGGTGTTTTAAGTATGTTATAATTCATTAGGCTCATCATCATCAGAATCTACAAGAGTAACTTGTAAATTAGGATTCATATTGATGAACTCAGGTAAAGGAGTATTATTAATTTTAGGGATCATAGGAATATGATATTGTGATTTAGGATTAGGTAATTTAATAATCCACGTGTTAGGATCAGATTCATGCTTATAGAATATTTTGTTATGGAGAAATTTAATACATTGATTATTGGAAGAAGTAATGGCCCTCATTTGATGAGTCCATAGATGACAAAATATTATGTTATAAGATAAAAGAAGGTCAAAAACCATGACTTTGGTCTGAATGGTCTTAGGACCAATGGTTAAGGGAAGCCATATAAAACCAAGTGGCTTTTGATTAGTCTTGTCAAAACCATTACAAGTAAGATGGGTTTGTTTAAGATGACCTTTATTATAACCAATTTACTATAAAAGCTATAAAGAGGTTACATTAATACTAGAACCTTCATCAGCTATAAATTTTTGAATGAGGGTGTTATTAATGGCTATTTTGATGAAGAGAGGTGGATCATCAACACAAAAGTGGATTTAATTATTAATCATGTCTTTTTCAAGGAATTCAATGGAAGGTTTGGAAGGACACATAGAATCAATGATATTAATGTTAGTTGGTTGAAAATCAATAGAAGGTGGTTCTTCCTCTAAGAAAGATGGATCTTCAATCTCTTAGAGTTGTTACATAAGGAATTTACAAAGATAAGGTGAAGTGAAAACCAACTCCATAAGAGGAATCTTACATGGCATAGAGTTAATTTCTTCAATAAAATTCCATTGAGATTTAGAAGAAGAGCCATGGGGTTTAGAAGACACATTAGAATTTGGAGGAATAGATGTGGTTGGAGGATTAGAAAGAAGAAGTTGTTCCTCAGGTGCTTTTGATTCAATATCGATGGTGGTGGTATCTTCAAGTAATTGTTCCTCTGAAAAAGGTTTCTTAGGCTTGGTAACATGATCTTTGTGGGCAATTTTTTGATGATAGTTATCTTTAGCCATATTGACATAGTGAGAGTTGTTAAAGTATTGATCATAATCAACATCAATTACACAAACATTATTGGAAGTTGATTGAATATGGGAAGAATAATTTTGGTTATTAGATGTAGAAGCCTTAGAGGATTATTATTTTTGAAAAGCATTAGTGTACTCTTGATGATGATATTTGATCATGGTTTCATGTTCAAATAAATCACCAAGCATGTAAGAAATAACACATTTAGAAAGACCTCTATAATATTTGTGAGAATGTCCAATGTTGGCATGAAACCAACAAAAGAGGTTGGGATCATACCACTTAGGAGGAACATTAGGATATATGAAAGCTTTAGAGGGTGGTAAAAATTATCTCATTTAATGTACCAAAATATGTATGTGAGATGGTAAAAGAATATAATTTTTGGCAACTCTTGATTTGGCTTGAGAAGTGTTACTAGTGATATCATTGGATGTTTGGAAAGATCCTTTAAGAAGTTTAGAATTACATTTAAATTGCTTCATAAGAAAGTCTTGTCATTTAGATTGGTGAAGAGCTTCATTAAGAGTTTGAGGAGCAAAGGTTCCAACCTTTTATTGGATAGTGGGTGTTAAAGTAATAGTAAAGAGTTTAAATAAGTTATCATTAAAAATATTATGATCAGCTTTATGAGATAGGGATTTCCATATTTTAATAAAGTCATGAGATGATTCATTAGGAGTTTGTTTAGCATTTATGAAATGGCTAAGACAATTTTTAGGAAGATCATTGTTTTAAATTTTTTTAAGTAATGGATTGACCAAATATTTATGTTGCTAAATAGAATGTTGAGGTAATTTATTATACCATTCTAATACATCACCAGTAAAATTTTTAACTAAGATTTTAGTAGTGGCAAATATATTAGTTTGGATCCATTCTTTATAGAGATTACCAAAGGATTTAATAAATGAGGTGGGGTCTTTAGTCCCATCATATTTGATAGTTGGTGATATGTTAACAATGTTAATAGCTAAAATAAAGGGAGATAAAGGCTCATTTTGAATGGTTTGAAGCATCTTATTATTCATTATTAGTTGAGGAATAACATTACTTGAGGCATATCTAAGAGGTGGAGGAATGTAATTAGGATTAACTTGAGTATGCATGATTAGAGGCTGATTAGTCACATTGATTAAGTGTTGTTGAATGTGCATCATCTAATTGGTATTAGAGTTTTGCATAATGTTCATTTTTTAAGTTTCTTAAGCCAATAGTTGGGCTATATTAGGTGGTGGTTTGGTGTTAGAAGGAGCACTCCCTGAATTGGTGTGGAGAGGATTATTGGTAGTAGTGTTGTTAATGGGCTTGTTAAGAAAACTTGTGTCAGTCACTCCTACACTAGTTTGGATATTTTGAGAAGTTTATTGATAGGTTTAAAAAGGATTGGATCCATCAAAATCATTTTGAGGTGTTTTTTGAACCATGTGACAATTTGAAGATGAAGGAGGAGAAGAGGTACCCTAAGAGTGATGGTTCTCTTGAGAGGAAAATAAAGGGAGAAATGGACATCCCATATAGGATATAAATGGATTAAGATTGTCCAAAAAGATTCTAATGGGAGACCTCATTTTGATTAATAGGAAATGAATAGAATGCAAAATGAAACAGATGAATAATTAGGTTGATAAATAGGGATAGCAAGAAATATAAATAAGTCAACTAGGATGACCTAGTGTAAAAATAATACCTATAGACTATAATGGGTTGACCAAGTTGACTTAGTATAGTGAACAGGGGAAGAAAATAAGGTCTGAGATAGTACTAGGTCAACCAGATCGACCTAGTATAGTAGACAGAGAAAAATAAAAGATTGATAGTAAGATAGGGAATAAAACAAGATAATTTATAGCTAATATAATGAAAGTGAATACTGAAAGTAAACAAACAATAAATTAGATTGATGTTATTCAATCCAATTGAATCACATAAAGAAAAAATCTTGCAGCAATATTAGCTAGTGTAAGTTATTGTAAACCCAATTGAACAAATAGAAAGAAAAGTACTTGGAAAGTAAAGCTAGCTAATTGGTCAACTAAGAATGTTAAATTATTAAGAATGATTTTAAATGATAAAAATTTGGATGTAAATAAAGTAATAAATACTAATCTATATATGGTTTTAGGTGAGTTTAGGCTGAAAGGGACTTTAGTGGAAATGATATAGGCTTGGTATTGGGGCCTTACCCCTCACTTCACACACTATAGTGATAAGAGTGTCAGGTGCTTAGCTAAAATATATGATGAACCACACTTTATCCTTGACCAAAGTATCAAGTAAGCTTCCCCCTTGGTGATGAAATCCAAGTAGGTTGGCCTGGATAGCCAAATGTTAAAATGATTTTTGATGTTAATTGATTTTGTTATATGTGCAATAGAAATAGTGCAATTAAGTGGTTAATTAAAAACCTCATAATTAGAATATGTGAACTATTATAAGCATGTAAACAACTAAAATGAAAGATGTGATTAGCATAAAAGGTTAATTCCAACTTTGAAACAAGGTATAGTGAAAACACTATATGCATAATAAATAGAGCTAGGTTGAGAGTGTCAAGCTAGCAATATTGAAAATAGGGTCTAGAAAACCTACTAGGTCAACTAGGTTGACCTAGTTATTTTAGACAAAATATAAGACACTAAAATAGGTTGACCAAGTCGATATAGTTGGCTGTGTAGAGGAAGTTTTAAAGGCTACAAAATTGAAAATAAAGTTCAAAAATAGAGAGATACAAAATAATATAAACTCACCTTGATGGTTTAAAGATAGAAATTATTGACCTAAAATCTACAAATTGGGTTAAGCTGGTCGACCAAGCAATACATAAATATGTTGAAAAAGTGCTAAAAATGCACTAAGTTGACCTAGTCAACCTAGTTGGTTGGAATGGAAGTTTAGAAATGTATTAGGTCAAGCTGGTTGACCTAGTAGGATGATTTGAATGTCTAGAAATTAAAATCTATCTTGGGGTCAAGATGATCGATCAAACTATATAAAAACTACTACAAAGTGATTGTAAATATACTAGGTCGACCAAGTCAACCTAGTAGGTTAAACTGGTATTTCCAAAAAAGTGATAAAACCTATACTAAGTTGAGTTGCTCAATCTAATTACCTATTCTTTCACACAAATAAAAAGAAAACTGGGTTGATAGAATCAAACCAGTATGTCAAAATATATGATAGAAATGATGATAAAAATAATGAAATAAAAGTGAAAAAATCCAACAAGGATTTGATTCACACCTGGTTCACTAGAATGTATGCACTCAGAATTGTATGATGCATAATGAATTAATCCTCGATCGAATAAGATACAACACACCTACACTTCCAATTTGGTATACACTAGTTAAGTAGGAACATGACCAATATGGGGATCTACTAGACCTAATTAGGGGATCACTTATATCATTTGTCATAGCACATCATGCTAGGAAGGGTTCCAAATCCTACAGTCTAACATAATCACATAATAATCCTAAAAGACTCCTATGATTTGATGTTCACTTATGCTAATAAACAAGAAAGTAAACTATTCTAATAACAAAAAAAGTAAACTAATCTAGTGTGCACCAAAGCTTGTGGCACAAATTGAGGGGTTAGATTCAAATTAATAAAATATGTATAGGGAACTTCAAATAAATTAATTATGAGTAACACCTTAATACATAGAATATGAAGAGTAATATTATTCGAGCTAATACTTATGCTACTTCTATCTACTAAAAGAGAGGAGAACAAAGTTATAATATACTTACCTCAACGTGAACCTATCATGATTCCATCTCTCCCTTAGCCAATGTGGCTTTGTAAGAGGTTGTTGTGGTTTAGAAGGATCACTTTGTTAGGCCAAAGCATCTAATACCTATCCACAAGACTAGATTCTCCAAATAAGAAACCTAAGCTAAGACTTCTCAAGTAGATGATAAAAGAGCATATTGTGAAGAAGCATGAGTGAATAATAACTCTTTATTGCATATTATTAATAATGACCAAAATTACCTTGTATATATAAGATTTTCCCACTCAAAAATCATTCACAAATGTTGGTTATGTTAGGTAGACCATGTTTACCTAGCACATTCTTGGGCTAATGCCTAAAATCTCTGTCAGATCATTCGAGATGCAAACAAGTCAAAAGAGCTAAAGTGACCCTATAATACATTAGGTCGACCAAGTCAACCTAGTGTACTAAACATGTAAAAAGGGTGTAAAGCAAGGAGAAGAAGGATAAAAAGAGGAAAAGACTATAGGAATATGCAAGGGAGGATAAATAGCTTAGGGAAAGGTTTTAAGAGTTGAATGGATTGGGAATAATGTGGAAATAAGGTAAAATAATCCTATGAAACACCAAAGGTTTGTCCATCCCTTTCTTAGTGCACCCCTTAAGGCATACACTTAGAGAGATCGAGTCATAATGGGTTCTTGCAATATGTAAAGCATCAATATTTCATCAAATTTAAAAATATTATGTATATACAAATTGTTTTCTAAGGTTATCAAAGAATCCTAATGGGTCTAAGTGGTTAATCCCAAGTCCTTTATTTGGCTAAAGTTCCTAATTCAAAAATTACCTATACTAAGTCCTATAAAGTAATATGACTAGATTTTTTGAAGATATCAATGGTATCAAGGCTTATTGTTTTAAAATATTAATGTTTCTGTCTCAAAACATAAAATTTCAAAGGGGACAAATTGTGATTTCAAAAGGTGATGTATTTGAGTTTAGATTCATTTGAAGTCTCGATGTATATAAAAATTATAATGATAGGTTGAGTTTGAAATACATTTATCACACCTCTTGGTAACTTAGTTAGCAAGGTGAGTTAGTGTAAAGCATATCAGATGCTTTGATATCTTTTAAGATCATTTGGTAGTTTTGGGGAATTAATGAAAAGAGTACATACCTCAACTAATGAAGATTAGTTAAAGGTTTATCAAAGGATTTGGTACTCAATAAGTTTGAGGTCATCACTAACTCAATTGGTAAAATTATAAGTAATTATATTTATTTTAATGAAGCCAATAAAAATTGGGCACGTAAGCAAGGTAGCTACATCAAGGGACTTGGATTAAAAATAACTTCAATTTCCTTACTTTGGTCATTTTTTAAGCTTTCTTGTGGAAGTGTTACTCTATCAATTTGGATTATGGATTTATAAATGTGATTTGAGAATAGAAAGTTTGAAGGAGTGTACATCCAGGTATGCCATGAAAAAAATGAATAAGTTTTGAGTTGTTTTGATTTATTTTTCAGTTGCATGGAAAAAAAACATTTTTCGATGCATATTGGTTAGCTTCTGATAAGTCATGTGTTTAAATCTATTCATTTATGTTTTTGGAAAGTTTAATGATGCTTAAAGTTTATTTGTTGAATATATAACTTATTTTCATGAGATGTTGAATTGAATGGATTTAGTTTTTGATATATTATCATGATAAGAGTAGAATATGTGGCTTTACCAATTTGTCTAAGTATGATATTTAGGAATATAATAAGATTTTATTGTTGAATATAATTATTTTTGGATTTATTTAAGTAATATTAATTTTTATGGTGCTTTGAACATGTCATTTACAGTTTCAAAGTCCTCATTAAAACTTTGAGTTTTGTAAGGATGAACTATGTGTGTTTTATTTCATGAATATTTTGAAGGGTTTGAATAAATATATGGTCTATCATAAAAAGTGATATAAAAGGAAAGGAATGTGCTTGAATGATTTTAAAACAATATCATTTAGTGGTGGCTTTATTTTCTTTCAAACTACAGTCTCATGTATTCATGGGTTTTGAAGGAAAATCCTGCATGGTTAAGTTTTGGAAGTATAGTGTGTTGGACTTGGAAATAATGGAAGATTTTTGTCTCAATTTGAATTTTAGTATTTGAAGGTTTTATATTATTGAAATATTTGATGTTTCATTCTTTCAAAACATTAGTTTTTGCATATTAGATTTTTTCTAAAAGTTGAAGTATTTTGAAAGTGTTCTGGGTTTTTGTTCAAAGCATTGGAAATGAATGAACAGTAAATAAATAGTTTCCCTTGTCTCCAAAAATATAATTTAGAAGACATATTTTAGACATGAAAGGTTCTATTTTAAACTTATGGTTTTTTAATATTATATAGAGATATGGTTTGAAATGCATCATTTTATGTTCGAAGCCTCATTGCAAAGAATATGATATGATCTTTGAATAGAGATATTATATGGAATGGTTATTGGTTTCTGGTCTATTACAAAGAATTTGTTTGGAAAATTTTACATTAAGATGTTTCGGGTTTTCTTTTAGAATTCAAATTTGAAGATATTGGAAATATTAATGGTTGTTTGAAAAATTGTAATAAATTGTTTCAGTAAAGTGACGTTGAATGTTTTCTATGTGAAGGGTTCCTATTAAAATTTCTTAAAAAAGATTGTATGTAGAAACTATAAATGGGTTTTTTATTTTCAAAATAATTCTTCAAACTGAGATAACAGTTATCTTGGTATATTTTATAATGGTTTTGAAGTGATTATAATTTGATACTTGGAATGGCTTTTCATGAAAATATGAGTATATTATTTCCATCAAGGTTTTGATTGACAAAATGAAATATTGTGATAATGTTTCAAAACCATGAATATTTAGAATAATAAGAGATGTTATAGTTATAATAAAACTATAATATTGACTTGGAAGGACAAATTATTACTTAAAGTTCATATTTGATGATTTAATCTCTTATTTGATTCTGAATAGTTATATAGTTTACAGTTTGAGGAATATATGTCATGAATAAGAATTGTTCTTTTAGACATGACTGAACTAGTTTTGAAATTTTTGCAAGTTTGATTTGACAAATGTGTGTGTGTGTGTGTGTGTGTGTGTGTGTGTGTGTGGAATATATTCATAGTGAAATATAATTCAAAGGAATATAACAAAATATTATGAAAATAAAATTTTGATTATATAATTTTATTTTAAAATTTTAGATAGTTTTTAAGGGATATATTTAATGAAGTCAAATAGAATATTACAATGTTGATTGATACAGTTGGAATAATTTAGTTTTGTGCAGTCAAAGATAGTTAAGATATTTTTGTTGATATGTGATTATGTGTATTATAATAGTTAGGTTTCATATTGAATGAGTACATGTTAATTTTTTTAGTCATGATAATCAATTTTATTTGAATATTTTTGAAATGCATAGGATGTCAATAGGGGATCAACCTAGATCAAGTATAAGTAATGATAACAAATGTTGGGGTCAAAATTTAGACAATGTAAATCAACAAAACCTGAATAGACTATTCCCAAGAGATGGTTTCAGGGATAGGATATTTGTCCCTAGGTATGCTAGTAATGGTGCTAGGATGTCAATCCACTTTGATGCTAATGACCTTGAGTTTTAGAATGTATTAAATAATTTTCCCTTTAATATTGTAAATCCTAGAGGTTATAGAGGATTTGATAGTCATATATTTGGTGCTAGGACTCATTACCATAGTAGTTCCTCTTACCATTTGCAAAATAATCCACTCAGTTGGTAGTTCAGTCACATACCCCAGAGAGAATTTAGCATGTTAGTGAAGCACAACAGGTTAATGAATCCACTCAACTTGATATTAAAGTAGCCCATCCTAATAACTTTGTTAATCTTACCTTGGCTTCTATTTATAATGAGCCCTCATCATCTCAGAGAGATCCTATTTTAAGGTGAAGAAAATTAAGTTTGAAGGAACTTATTTCAAGTTATAGGAAACATAGTCTTTAAATTCATCCAACTACTTTAGATAAATGATTAGATTGTTAGAATGATACAAACACCCCAATTGAGGTCAGATTTCTCAAATGGATTAAGATAGAGGTGGATGATCCCACAAGTGATTCATGAATGAATATGGTTCACCTTCCAGTAGTTAAGATGGAATATAATTAGTGTGTGAATGAACAAGAAAAACCAGTGATTGAATTTTTTATGATTCTGATGATTATTGGATGTCAGCAAGATAAATTTTTATTTTCATGATTAACTTCAAGATGACATAACTTTTTACTTTCAAATTTGATACTTTGATTTAAGATTTAGATATTTTGGTGATGATGTTTTGAAGTATAACACATATTAATTTTCTTATATATATATATATATATGCCTAATTAATTTATGATTTATACATTATGGGATTAATATAAATAGTAATTTTATTAAACTTTGATTTATATATATTTTTATTGATATATGTTATTCTATTTTAATATTAATTGATTAGGTTCCCCACCCATTAGAAAGTTCTTGATTTATATTCAAATGCTTGATCAATTAAGACTTTTAAGTCTTAATTAAACCTTAACTAATAACTATGTATATCAATTAACTTTTAAAAAGTCAATTAGTTATTGTAAATTAGTAACTAAATAAGGTTGGTTACATCTCTCTCTCTCTCTCTCTATATATATATATATATATATATATATATATATATATACACACACACACATATATATATACATATATATATATATATATACATATATATATATATGTGTGTGTATATATATATATGTATATATATATATATATATGTATATATATATATGTATATATATATATATATATATATATATATATATATATATATGCAACTTCTCTGAGATTGCATGACTTTTGCAGATAGACCCAATGGTAATTTCTCTAATGGTTGAGTAATTTCTTAGGAAATGTAAGTATATCTATTTTTGTATTATCATTTATAATAGATTATCTAAAATTTGTCAAGTTAAATATTTTTTGATGATTTCTCCTTTCCACCCTATGTGTAGAATATGAGTATTCAACCAGAATAATGATGAAAAGTTTGTTGTTTGTGATATTTTATTGATATTTTTGATTGTAAAAGTTGTCTCTCAAAATATTTTGTAAATAAATATGTTGGTTTCTCAAATAAAATTGATATATTTTACCAATATGACTCTCTGTTTTGAGACTCACATGTTTTATCCATATTGTACTTTATATTGACTTTGACTTTAGTCTAATTTAATCTAATTTAGATTAATATTTAATTAATCTAATTTCCTTTTATATTTATTTTATTTTTAATATATTTTAATTTTATTTATCCTTTTGTTCTTTTTTGTTCTTTTTAGGTTAGTTTCTTAGTTTAATTTCCTTGATTTTATTTCTTAGAGTTAGACTTGATTAGATTTCAAATTAGTTAGTTGTAGATTTAGTTTAAATTTAAATTGTTTTATTTTTTAGGCTTATTATTTTTCTTAGATTAGTTTTCCTCTTTTATAATTTAGAATTAGATAGTTGGTAAGATTCAGTTAAGTTAGATTTGTTCAATTTTTGTTTAGTTTAATACTTTGTTTCTTTCAATAGTTTATTATCTCTCTCTTAATTAGTTGTTCTATCTTTGTTTCTTTTAGTTTTTTGGTTACTATTTTTGTGTCTCTTTTGTGTTGAGTTTCACTTAAATATTTATTTCATAGAAAGTCTATTTATCTTGATTTATCTTAATTTTGTTTTACTTTAAATTTTTGATTTATTATCTTGATGTTATTCAAAAGTTGATACAGTAAAAGAAACAAGATATTACTTAGAAATATATTATTATTGAAATAGATTTCTTTCTTTCAAGAGTTTGTCTTGTTTATAGGCCTTCTCTGTTGGATAGGATAGATTACATATTCATATCTAAACTAATTTATTATTTGATAAAGTGTATTTTTTAAATTATAATGGAATATGTTATATTTGATAGCTCATTTTTTATTTACCATTACATTTAAAAAACCCCTCACATCTTTAGGATCATAATTAAACCTTTAGAACCTTACTATTAGACTAGTATGATTCCAATGTAACCTTCAAAATAGGCAAAAGAGTTGATTAGTTGATGGTATAATTTTTATCATCAATAACTTCTAAAAATTCATGAGACATTTCTAAAGATACTTTAGAGGTAGTTACAAAATCAAATTTAGTAGTCCCAATACCACATGATCATTAAAATCAATCTTTATTATTTCCATCTATATTCATTTCATACAATGAATTATTTATTGTTACTATAATATAAGCATTTCAATATATGAAAATAACACAATTTATCAAATCCAAACATACGCTATATAAATAAATTCAATTAAAAATATATAATGATCAAAAAAGAATTAAATAATGCATATATATTTGTAACCAAATGAAACCATGAGAGGAATGCCATATATATATGTAATGATATAAATTTTGTACAAATAAACACATCAATAATATGTTGTGGGCATATCCCTAGTTTTATATTCATCATCATTGTCTATATTCATGAACCTAAAACATCTTGATGTTGATGCATCAAGATCTAACTAGGGCCCATGTGTATGGGATATATCATGTACTCTCTCCTCAAATGCTCCTAAATTCCACATCATATCTTCATGCTTCCACTATAAATTTTCATATAGATAAATTAATGCATGCATGGTCTCCATGACACTCCAATATGGAATGTCTCACCTATCCAACTCAACACACAACTCCTCACACTTAGTGGATATAGTATGATATGCCACCACAACCCTCACTATTAGATCAAATAAATATGCATGGGAACCTACAATGCTAACTACCCTCTCAATAAATCCAACACTAGATATATCCATGGGTACACTATATGTGAGGGCCTATATTTCCTGATCCACCATCATTACCCACTCTTGATTACCTATAGGCATCAATGATACAATACTAGTTAGATACATATATGGAGTCAAATAATTTATCTAATATTATAAGAAAATCAAATACTAAATTTAAAAACTATGGTACTCACATGTGGATATAATATTTGCCTCATCTACTAGTGTTGGTCCTATAGGGTCACCACTACCTATATTTCCACCTATCACTCCTCTTGTACCCCCTTATGTTATAAGAATGACACCTAGGGGAAACTATAATAGGAAACAATAGTGACCAGTAGGATCTAGCCCACCACTACACATAGTCATCTATACATTTTACATCATCCTTTATAGCCATGAGAACCATAAAATCTCTCTTATCAATAAGATGTAGAGCTAGGTCTATAGCTATAGGTTTTAGCCTATCATGTGGCTTATGCCCACTTTGCGATGTCTGATGTCAGGGATAGGGTGATAAGGGAACCCCTTGATTTATACAAAACTATCATAAAACATGTTCATATTAAAAATTCCATGCACACTAGGAAATTGATAAATTAACCACATGTTTACATGGACCCTCTACAACTCATGTCCATCCTTGGGCCATCCAAAAAATGTCCTATACAGATGCCAAATAATATGATCTAAGGTCAACCTATAAAAAGTAGCACATTATTCCATCATGATATGTAACCTACCATGTGTAAATACCCACCACTATACAAATATTTGTGTATGATCCCATCTAGGTAGGGGACCAACAACTAGTTGTACCATTTTAATGTGCTCATATGCCCAAACATGTAATAGAGTTGTAAATCCAATGCCTCCACCATGACTCTCTAGTGAAAACCTATAAATATCCCTATAAGTGGGTTAATATAGTGTGAACCCATAAATATTTGGTATGATCAAGATCAATATGATATACTATACGGTATATATGATATGAAATATCCATTGTGCCACCCTCTATAACCATAAATGATGCTAGTAAAAATCAAATAATATTCTAAGAATACAAAACATCACCTATGATAATGTTTTCCAAGCAAATCATACTAATCAAATTCATGTATGTATCCCTCTATATAATTAAATATATATGATAATGTTGAATATAACCTAGGGTTTGAAAACCATAAAATTTAACACACATCCTCTAATATGACTATCATCTCACTAGTAGGGAGCTATAAAGTGCATGTATCTAGGTTCTACTAATTAGCTAGAGATATGAAGAGGTGGATATCATAAGTATTCAATCCTAAATGGACCATGTGATCCAACCTTCCAATATATAATGGCCCAATTGGTTGCATCTAGACCTAGCTTTGCCAAAGTAGAATAATGCCCCCTGAATATGTATATCATTATATAATATAAAATATAACAATGAAAACTTGTTATAAATTACATTTTCATGTAAAAAAAAATAATAATAAAATTAAATATGCACAAAAATAAAAATATAATATAATTGGATGCTAGCAACCACATAGGATAGAAATGTCAGACACTATCATCGATCAAGGATAAAAACATTGGAAACTTACATTCAAACCTAGACATTAGCATCATGTTACCAATGCAAGCAGATATAAACTTTATGTAGGTGTCATTAACAACACTAAAAATTCAAAAATAATGCACAAAATGAAAAAAATTCAAATTATTAGTAAATTGGCAATTAAACCTGCTTACTAGTTCAGCAAAATCCTATTCGGCTAATACACTTTGAATTACATCAAATTGCACTAGTAGAGGGGCCATACCAGATGCATGGTTCTCTTCTACTTAGATATAAAATTTTAAAATTTTTAAAAATGCAAATGACTTCAAATTTCTATTAAAAACACCTAATTTATAAATTTTTCATAAACTTAAAACATGTATATCTCAAACATCAGTTGTCCAATTTTGAAACTGTAAGTTACATTAAAATATAGACAATGAAATATTACATATTATACCAAATTTTCAAAATTTAAAACTTTAAAAAAAATCACTAAATTTGTTCTACATAGATATATTCTACTGCATTCTAAATATTACCAAAAATAATGTTACAAATTATTGTCATCAATACTTTCAAAAAATTATCAAGTACATTATATCAAGAACATTACCATCTTTCCTTTTGAGAGGAGATGAATAGTATGAAATATATCACATCATCTATAAATGGGTGCCATATTAGTATGGGCATGTTTATAAACATGCTCTACATAATTGACTATAGTTTTCACATTCTCCATATTTAGTGGGGGCATGCTTTAGAAGCATGGTCTCCACACTTATTCTCTATTCAACATATCCAGATTATAGTAGGGACATGTTTTGGAAACATGTCTTCTATATCGGTACTTATTTTAGTTTTCATATTTATTCATATATAGTGGGGAAGCATGTTTTCAAAACATACATAGTTTCAAAATTGGTAAAAATATATAGTATATGACTCAGATTCACAGCTGTGGTAAAATTATATACATTAGTGCCATTTATTATACATAGTTTTGGCATGAGACATATCCATATACATACCCTATGCAATGTTCCTAGTATTATAAAATCCAAATCATATTTATATTTTAAAACTCTTTTATGTATTGTCACTACATTATAGACTTCTATGTGCTGATATCTTGGTTAAAATTTTATGTATTATATTGAGCCTTACCTATTTACAGTGGTTGGATCTTCTTTTTCGTATGATTGGAGGGATTAAATAATATAGTCTCACCAATTTTTTCATGAAATTGATTAATTAACTCACCCTATACCTAGATATACATATACATATATTTTTCACTTGAGTTGTGATGGTCAGGAAATGATACTCTCGATAGCTGAAGCACCACTCTTACTATTCCAAGTTAGGGGCATGAACACCTCCCAACTCTTCCTACTATAAGTATAACACCACCATGGTTAATCCCACATGACTAATATAGGCTCACTCATCTTCCTATCCAGAATATGGATGGGGTTACAAGTCCCTTGTTTAATCCTCTAATTTACATCACTCTAGAACCATTACTACATGACACATACATATGTGTTTTCTATCCATGCTCTTTTTTTATGCTATTTTTTATTATTTATTGAAAATAGATTATATATGTTGATACTTTATGGAATACTCTTGGTTTTAGGTAATGCTAAAATGAAAGGCTCAATAAAAGCTCAAACAAAGACAAGGTGTGTTGTATGTACCACAATTTTATTTTTCTTTTCCTTTAAACTAGTAATTTTAGTTTTTTTACTTGATTAAAGGGGAAAAAATGTAGACACCCATTTTGGTATAAATACACATATTTATATCATCCTTGTATGCATATACTTTTTGACTAAGGATTACACATCTAGTGATGCAACCTCTTAAGGACTTATCTGGTTCCACTTTATTTCACTTGATTTACCTACCTATTTAGGCCTATATGTTATTTTATTATTGTTCATCCAATATATGCCAAGGATACCTAATTTTTTTTTATGTTTTTTTATACATTTTATCCCCTAGACACCTATATCTATTTTGGACACTTATGTTGATGCTAGTGTCCAACTATGATGTAGGTGTCCAAGTTTATCTTCTTGTCATTTTATTTATCTTTCACTTTTATGACCATTTGTTAGCCCTCTTTTTTTTCTTTATATTTTCAAATTGTCACATGTCACTAGGTTCTAATTCAAAATAAAGAGGTCCCTATCTATACAAAGGTTATAGTCTAATTAAGACACTCAACAATTTGATTTGGAAACTATCTAAATAGAAATTTTTATACATTTCAAGCTATAAAATTTCACTATAATACTAAGTTAAATATTTTAATCATTTAAAAGTTTAAATGTACTATTTTATTAATTGTACCAAGGGTTTCTAAGAGAAAGAGCATATAGTTGCACTATTAAAATTCTAGACACATGCTTAGGAGGGAGAAATACATACACTTATGAGGCCCTTTGTGGATTATTACATATATAGGCATCACTTAGTAATAAACAAGGTTTCTAGGGCTATCTAGACTCACATGCTAACCCATTTTACCAAGTTACATGAGGTCCAATTTAAAATAACTAGGGTTTTGCTTATCATCTAGATCACACACACTTGAAGACACATCTAATGATGTAAAAAAGTTACAAAGGTGATACTAAAGGATTAGTGTAAATTTAGATGTATTCCTATGCATATATTTTACTAGACACCTATGTTAGAAATAGACATCTACATCAAATATATTGTCCCTATTTGATGTAACTAGCTGGTAAATAAAAATAGTCAAAATACAAAATGAATAAGGTAAAGATCTTTAAGTAAACCCTTTGATGATTCTTGATCATTATTATATTTGAGAAAAAAACATCCAATAAGATATTCTCTTTTTTATGCCTTAGCAACTGAGTACTTGTATTTATTGCATGTACATAAATTAATTATATTATCAAAGTATTGCATTGCATTGCTTAAATATGAAAACTATAATACTGCATTCAAACAACTTTTATTGGTTATATGTTTCTCTTTTGAACTCCCAAAAATATAAATAGATTAATTATTGAGCTTGTACTATTACTTTATAAACCTTTCCATGATCCATATCATGCATATTAGGGCATGATGTGATCACATATTTTGTCTTTCATTTATATATCTAAATATACATGTTACTCTTATATGTTACATGTTTCATACATAGATTATATAATTACCTTATCTTTTTGAGGTAAGAACCTACCAGATTATATTTCTCTTACCTCAAAATAGGGGTCATATTAGTGAGAGCATATCACAAAAACATGACTTACACACTTTCACAATCTTCAATATAGTTACATGATCCATATATACATTTGGGTTAAAATCTTATACATTGCACTAATTTTTCATAGATTAAAAACATAGTTTTTAATATTTGTGACACATATACTTTAGTTTGAGGCATATTATAGGTGCATATTCCATGATATCGCACCAAAAATAAAAAATTTAACAGTTATATATCCAAACTATTATCACCAATAAGTACTATTATTGAACATTTTTGGTCTAGATCTTTAAAGGTTTAATTGATTAAATAATTCAACCTTACTAGATTTATAGGTTACATTGATTAAATCACCCAACCTCACCATATTTATAGGATGAGTTTATTAAATCACTCACCCTCATGATATCATATATTCTCACACTTGAGTTGTGCAATTGAGATTTAGTGATCTCAATGGCCATGCCATACCTAATACTTACATTGGATTGGGTGCATAATACTTTCTAATATTCCTCACCAAATATCCAAGGTTCAAGTTTGAACCTTTATTATATCTAATGATTCATAATGAAGCACCTTTATGAAGAAAAATACAAATAGGAAACATGGTTGCATCGACACACATGTGTACTACTTCCTTATTATATTTATTTTCAAGCATTTCAATTATTTTAAATTTTAGATTATATGCATTGATTTATACTATAATATTCTCTTGGTTATAGGTAATACACCATAAAAACACTCAAATTTGTCTCAAGTAAAGTCAAGGTGTTTTGTATACACCTAAGTGGGCATTTATTTCCTTTAAACGTAGTAATTTCATCCTGAAGCATTACTAGATTAAAGGGGGGCAAATATAAATATTAAAATTGAATATTTATAGCATCTCAATCTTGTACATTTGAAAAACACTAATCAAGGATCTACCCTTTAGTTTTTGACCTTTCCACTTATGAAAGGCTTGCATTCACTATCTCACTATGCCTAAATTCTTATCATATAGTCCAACCTATATCATTATGATAACCCAAACAACTTGTACATTAGATAAAGTTCAAAACTTCACATATATCCTTAATTATCATTTATGGATCCACACCCATTTTTTATCCTTATAGACACTACCAACCATAGAGGGACACTAGTGTCAATGCTTATGTATAGATCCTTATCTAGTTTTAGTCACCTAAATTCATCCAAATTACAAAATCTTCAAAATCTATGGTTTAGCCTATTTGTATTATTAAACCACATCGTGAGATATTTTCAAAAGGTTTGGTATAAGTAAAATTATAAGATTTATCATTGTTCATCTAAAAAGTACCAATAAATCACCTACGAAAGCTCATTCAGTCAATCACAAAACTAAGTTATTCTACCTTATTTATTACACCTTACTTGTATAACTAACATATACACAATTTTTTACTGCTAAGTTTAATTGTATCCAATTGTTTTTTACTTGACAACTAAATCAATCAAAATCATTAGATGTTAAAATAATCATTAGCCCAATGGGTAAGTTAAATTAATAAAGCAATCATGTAATAAACCCATATATGGGTTAAATAACTTTCAATCAAGTACAATAAAATTATGCAAGTACAACCACTATTGATAATATCCATAAATCAATCATAAATGTGTTTATAGACACTATTATTTACATTTTCAAACTAATATATAAGTCCACAACCACTATTGTGTTGATTATACATCCAAAATAGAGTAAAATAATGTATGATGTCAAGTATAAATATCTTTAAGTACAAAAGTACATAATGAGCTACATAAAATAGCTCCATGGTCCATCACATAGCCTAAATATAATTCCATCTAGTTGAATCAATTGATAGAGGGAGAACATCATCTAAGTGCTTTACCTCCAAAAATATACCAACTATCTCCCTCACAACTCCCTCTTGGAAGTGGCCCTTCCCTTCATAGAGGGGCATATAAGAATAATGTGGATATCCAGAAACAACCAAAACCCATGTGTGTACTAACACTATTACAAGTAATAAAATATAAATTGGAATCTATTCCTATATCTAAATGATATCAAAATACATGTAAATTAGAAATATAATAAAATGACAATGTCTCAAATATAACATTAATTTGGTCAAAGTTTTCATTATAGAATAAAGATATAACAATTTGTTATTTTCACCCACATAGAACTCTCTGCTACTGAATCATAACTCAATGATATAATGGGATATGTATATGAGTAATCAACTAGCTTACTCATATATGTACCTCTTGTTATCCAACATGGTCAATAAAAAAAGATTCAAAGTAGAATAATGATGTACTAGATAAAGATAACATTCATAAATCAAGCACCCATTTAAATTTATAGTGGATATACTTATTAAGTTAAATTAGAAATTAGGATTATGATATCCCTCTATACAAAGACACATTAAAAAAAGTAGGACTCAAATTTGACTTGTAATAACACAATATTTTTATATAGGTTTTGTTGGATCAACATACCCCCAACTTTCTTGATTTTGCAAATGGGGGACCCTTATGAATGTTTAAAAACATCTGAACCTTGAAAGCTTGCTTGAAGAGGTTATCTTTTTTAGAATCTAAAGATCATCCACTTGAAATGGATATGCTTTATAAATGCTTAATGATAATGATTATGTTTTTGGACTAACTTTACTAATGGTTTGTCTTTAAATATGGAATTACATGTCTAATAAAGAAGGCTAGGTATTTTATGAAGAAAACCCTAAATTTTGAATTCAAAAGTTGGAGGGAAGACTTATTTAGGTTTCCCAAACAACTCAACTTATGAAAAGTTTATAAGTATATAGATTTAATTGGGTTTTCATTGGTTCATTAATTATTTAGGTTTTCTTTGGTCAACTCATTACTTGTTTGGGTTTCTTAACCCCTCCTACTTCAATGTCTTCTTTATCAATTACTTACCTCTCAAATCCCAATGACTTATTACTTGTTTAAACTTCATGCATCTTTGTAGATATAATGGCTCTCACTATTTCATAGATATAATTGGTTAGTGTAAATTAAATGCAAGCAAGTAGGCCAACTTAAACCCCAAAATACCCTTTGAAATCCTAACTTTGAGGCACTTTCTTGAAGTAACCCTTCAAAGTTCTTAAAGTGTCCCTTTAGAAAAGTTGTCTCGGTCCACTTTGGTAGAAAGTTCCCTTCAAATAAATTATTTCAATCACTATTTATTATAGACATTTTGTTCAAAACAAATCAACCCTTTGGTTGTTTTTGAAACCTACCCTTTAGAAGAATTGGTTAAGACACTTTCTTGAGAAATTGACCCTTTAGGAAATGTTTAAGGGAAATTTCATGAAGTCTTTATAGGTTCCTTATTTTATGCTCAACCCTAATATTTTATCTTTGTAGGGACCAATCATTGATGATTACACAGATCACAATAAATGGCCCATGCTTTCTCATAGATCTAATATAACAATACAAAATTGCTAAAAACTTTTCAATGTAGTATAACCTTGAGGCCTAACAAAGGGATGTATTTCTCAACCCTTAAAAGAACCCCATGTGTTTTTTAAACATAAATAGACTTAGTAGAATACTTTTAGCCTAAGTCATATCAAAGCTTAGAGATCATTAAGTCATTTGCATCTTCATAGATTTGATGTTCTGTGCTTCATCACAAGATTTGATATGATGGTGTGAAATGGCTGAAGGCTTACAACCTAATCAAAATTTAAGTAGCCAATCAAGAAAGGACTTAAGGGATCACGTAGCCTAAAGACCTAGACATATGACCCAAGGAGCATGCTTACAACTTAAATAAAAATGTGTTTTTCAAAATAACATGACCGTAAGGCTTAAGCTTAAGCCCTCTAAGTATATTAGATGAGCTTAAATTTGATAGCCTCACACTAATCATTTGACATCTGCAAGAACATTTTTGACATTCATGAGGATGTCAAATTTAAGATAGTCTAAACTTTTAGCCTAGCAAAGGGTGTATTTATTGACCTTTTAAAATTCCCCTTTACTTTTTAAACATGAAAACATAGTAAAAGAATTTTAACCTAATTTTTTTTATTAATCTTGAAGCTCATTAACTCATGTGCATATTTGTAGATTTGACGATCTATGCTTCATCACAAGATTTGATCCAATGATGCAAAATGGAAAAAGAATTCTTACCCTAGTTTGCCAACATAAATCCATAATTCTTATGCAATTGAATCATAATTTCATTTAAAAGAGCTAAAAATTAGCTTGAGAGGAACTAAAAACACTTAGTCTAAGGGAAATTAACTAGTTAGAGGAACATGGTTAATGCTAGACAATAATAGAGAGATGAAGTTGAGATTTATTTCTCTATAGATACTAAAGGGAGATGTTACAAGGATATAGAATTAGATGTGGGAGCCTTAAATAATGGTATGAAAAGTTTGTTTGAAATCTTCTTTGTAATTGACCTCTTACAACCCTTATCCCCAATAAGTAATGAATTACTACATTTTAGAGGAAACATGAATATTTTGTAGTAATTTAGATGTCTAAGATTCACCTTGTAGCTAGAAAACTATAGGTACTCCATTGTATCGATATTCTAACTCTTATGTTCATTAATTATAGAGTAAATGGAGATTGGATAATAAAGGAGGGTACATCAAAGAGGGTTGCTTATATATCTCTAGTATATTTTGAAGGCTAATATAATATTCCTAAGACTCACATAGACCTCCCTAAAATTAAGGAATGAACCACTAAGAATGACTTAGATAATATCTTAAGATCATGGCTGGATAAAGGAACTCATGTAATGAGAAAATATGATGGTAAAATCCTAATTATACAATTTAGGGAAGGGATTAGAATCATCATGACTTTGTTGAATAGGGCTTATGGAGCAGCAATCACATCCTATGTTGACCCCAGGTGGGTCTCCTATGTCTATTTCATGATAAAAGAAAAGCTAACTCCACCTATTAGAGAAATGATAAATATCCATCTAGGGAGATAGTTCAATGGAATTAAAAGGAAGACAAGCCAAATGTTCACAATGATGTTTTACTTGTTAGAATCCTTCATGGAATCAACCTACTTCCATGCCATTAATAATTTGTCCCCTCATAATAAGATTACCATTTCTCACCATTACTCCAAAATTGCACATATTCAAGTATAGAAACCACATGTAATTCATTTTCGATTGCATATATCCCACTCTAATTGGGATAATTATTAGAATTCCAATGCCCAAGTTTTGCCCCCTAATTAGGTAGCATGTAGAACCTATTGGTGACATATGGATCTATCCTGATTGTATAGTCATCAGAATTGAAGGTTGCCAGACTCAGCCCTATAGGCTACCAATGCATGTCCCAATAAAGTTGGCTAAGTAGGAGATATCTCATCAACTCCTTCATGGTATAGACCATGTATGCAAAGATAAGAATAAAGGCATCCTAAATCTCTTACCATATTTTATTGGGAAGAAAATGATTGATAGATGGAAGTAACTAGAGATCTTAACAAGGAATAAAGAGGCATTTTACTTCCAACTAGATGACCTCAAGACATGAGATCCAAATGGAAATGTGCTCTCCCATCTACAATACAAAAAAATATCTAAGTTACCTTATGAACATCAATTGGGTCCATAAGACCACTTATACACAAAGGCGGCCAACTTTGAGGAAGTTCTAGCCAAGTTTAAGCAATATAGATTTAAGCTTGAACACAGATTGTAAAGGGAAGAAAAACCATTAGGAGAAAGATGGAAAATGAATCCCTTAAAATATCATTTCCTACTTTCTACTTCAAGTGCACCTTCAAGTCCACCATAAGTGCCTCAAGGTCCACCACAAGTGCCTCAAGGTCCACCTCAATAATAATAACCACCTTAGCAGCAAGTGCCCAAAATTAAAGGACCTAGTAAACAAAATATGGAACATAGGCTAGGAGAGGGACCCTATACCTTAGCTCTACCTCAAAGACCCCATTCCCCTATCATATATGTTAACATGATTGCCTTGTAACCTTATGAAATAGTGGAATAAGTCTTCAAATAACTTATAGATGCATATGGGTTAGACAAGGAAGAAGATAAAGAAGGACAAGCCACAACTGAGGTGGCATTAATTTAGTGTCCCCAAGTAGCTAAAAAGATAGACAAAGGCAAAGGAGTTGCCTTATATTTGGCCCCTGTGACCAAAATAAAGAGGTAGATAGATATAGCTTTGGTGCCTAGAGCCTCCAAGAAACCCAAGTGGATTCACCCAATAAGTGAGGTGAGCTTATTTGTGAAAAATTTACATACATAGACCTATCATCCCTAACTGGTTCATCTATGGGAAGTTATAAAATATACCCTCTCAGATGCATTAATGGGATTTGACTAGCATTTCCAATGTTGAAGTCAATGATGAAGTCCATCCTTGGATCTTAGAGCTCATGAAGGAGAAAGAAGAGAGGATAATGATTGAGGATGCTAAGGAGAACAAGAAAATAGAAGAATTAGGGAAATAAAGAGGGGGTGGTCTTGAAATAATAGAAGATTTAAATATTTTAGAAGTAGATCCCAAGGTACAATTTAACCCTAATATAACTACACTAGAGAAGGTTACTTCAAAGAAACTATTGTAACTGAAGAAGTCACTCTCTAAAGAATAGAAACATTTATAGGACTCACTCCAGTCCAAGGCTAGGTAGTAGGGGAGCACCCCATTCATAAAGAAGATATATCAAGTTTGGTGGAAGCCCAATCAACAAAGGTCATGGTGGGAATTCAAGGAATGAAGGAAATAATCTTGAACTTGGAGAAAGAGAAGAAAGATTTGGAGGCCCAAGTCTCACTATCAATTTTAGAGGATATACTACATATGTTAAATAAATACCTCCTAGATGCCTTTTAATGATTAAAATCCATCAAAATTAGGCTTAATACCTTGGAACTTCAAGATAAGAAGGAACAAACATTGATACAACAATACCAGGAAACCAAGCACTAGGTGACAGAGTTGATCAAAGTACACATCACTAAACAACCTTTGGACTTCAAGATTATCAAAGAAAAGTTGTTGAATGCCATTCAAGAAATCCTAGTGGATCAAATACAAGAATTAAGTTCATGGTAAAATAAGGCCAATGACTTCATAGAGGAAGATAAGGACTTGGTGAATAGAATTAAGAAGCTGCTAATAACCTTGTGGGTGACCCCTTCTCAACCTACTGCCATTAGCCTAATGCATGACATGGAATTATAGTAGGGACTCAAAGCCTTCATCCAAGGCATTAATAATGATAGCCAAAGCTAATCAAATAAGGATAATTCAAAAGTCCTTAATGTCATCCTCACCATAGGGGAGAAGATTGTAGAGGAAAGGTGCATACAAGAGGTCACCATCAGAAGTGACAAAAAATATGATACATTGGTTGAACAACAAGAAGAGAATCTAATGAATCCCATAGTAGATTTTGAGTTAATCAAAGAATAATACACCAGGGTGAAAGACTTTGTTTAGCCTAAGTGATCAAGGGGGGCCACTAGCCCAAGAGCAAAGACAAGATTATTCTTTTATAAATTATATATGCTAGTTTGTTAGCATATATTAGTCTTTTGATCTAATAGGTGCCTAATGACCATATGTAATATATAGTTCTTTGTAAATGGACAACTTTCCTTACCTCTTGTAAAATTTTGAAAGAAAGATGACCGGTACACTACTTATTTCTTCTATAAATAGACAAGTTTTACCATTTGTAAAGGGAGGGTATTTTGACAAATTTTATACTAGAGCAATTAATACAATTGAAATTTTGCAAAAACTATCTAGTATTATGTTATATTGTTTTTTCTTTCTCTTAATTGTAGGTGGATGTCTTAGATTTGAATGGTTCTTAGATAGATGAGCTATATTTCATGTTCATGAGGTTTCTAGTTTGTGATGTTCTAGACTCATTAAAGGATTCTAAGTTTACTTCATTTTATTTGCTTTGCATTTGAATGTTCTTATGAAATTCAGATTAACATAGAAAAATCTTTAACTAATCTTGAATTTTACTCATGATCTTTATATTTTCCTTTGAATCTTTCCTAATTTTTGGTAAAGCTTGGGCTTATGCTATGTTGCATCACTAATTGGTTAAATGTATGCTCAAATTGAATATAACATTGTCATTATGTTTGAGACTAATGCTTGTAATCACAATTCTTCTCTGCCTTACCCTACCTTTTTCTTATTTTTTAATAATGCTCACTTTAGTTTAAATATCACTATAAATATTCACTTAGATTATCTTAGAGTTACATATATTGACTATGAAGACTACAAGACAAAAAAGACTTAGACCCTAGTGGTTCCCAACCACCACATCAAATAAATTTTGCGGACAACTCCCATACTTTACCTATAGACACCGTAAATGTGTCTGCACCTTGGTCCTCCCCCTTGTTCGCCTTAAACCCATATCCTAACCCTTGGCCTTCATATGATTAAAATAACTTAAGTATTTTAATTGAGTGGCCCCCTTTCCACCTCACCCTTGCCACCTTGGATCCTCCCTTGAATCCCTCCACCTTCCCCCTAGCATTTATTATGTCAAATCCCCTCATTATCTTTCCCCCCACGCCCATTTAAGTGTCTTCATAACCATTCTTCCCACACCCCCTCGCTCGGCGGCGTGCAAGAATGGGCAGAGGCTATTTTTAGCCTCTGTCCCCATTCTGCGATCACCGACGTCGATGACCCTTCGACTGATGTCGGTGAAACTGCCAGCGTCGGTAGCCTTCATTACCCCTTTCTGCATCCATTGCAGCCCCCCTGGACCCTTGAGCTCAAAAACAGCATTCTCTTGGCATTTTGGCACCCGTCTCTTCTCCATTTGGACCTCGTGCAACAGCAGCAACAGGTGCAAAGGCTCTAGACCAGGAATCTCCTCTTGCAACAAGCGTTCTATGGCTCCAACAACGGCTCTCCCACTCTTCATACGACAAACAAAAAGGTAAGCACAGTCTTTATTTCATTTTGTTTCATTTCTTTAGCTTCCAGTTATCTGGTATACCTGCTATTTCTTGCTCCCTCTATTCTTCTCCCTGAGAGGCTGAAAAGCCTTCTCAGGCCCTGTCCTCTGTGCATCTTCCTCTCTCTGTCCCTCTCTATCCTTTTGACCCCCTAACTGACTAAAACCAAACTCTCCCAGACCATTCAAACCCGTCCACAGACCAAGCCCAGCCAGGACTCTGTCCAAACTCGCCCGAAACCAACCCAGACCTGACCACAGGCCACAACCCCGACCGACGCCGATCATTACCCCCACCGACATCGGCAGACTAACCGACATCGGCAGACCCGATAACTGATAGCGGCAACATTTCTGACCTCGGCGACTGTCATCAGCCCGACTGCTCCTTTCAGGTAATCATTTTGTCTTTTCTTTCCTTTTTAACTTGCTTATCACTTCTGTATTCTGGCATTCTGCTTTTCCTTAATCTTTTATCTGTCTGTTATCAGTGGGTTGACCTCCCTTGAGGAAGTTTTCACACTTCCGGGAACAAGCTTTCACTTGGCAACCCACTGCCTATCCATCTAATGTTTTCTTGTCCAAGTTCTTCTTCTTTGCAGGTGTCATTCCTCCACAGCCAAAGAGGGGTGCTCACAAGCGTCTGGATTACGGTGCGCGATCTTCATCCAGGTACTTCACATGCCTTGTCCATTATTCTTTAGTTTCTTCTCTCTCTTGAATCTGAAAAAGCAAAATTAGCGATAGAAACATTCTGGCACGCCCGGTGGGACCCTAGGTTCCTCCTGGGTTCCTTTTCTTCTTCATTCATTTAGGAGCATTAGGTTCTTACCTTTTCTCCTCCTTCTTTTCTTCTTAATGACACTATAAGCAGGAATTAAAAAGAATCCTTCTTTTCTTTCTTGCACTTTCTAGACTAGTCTAAACATCATACTCTCAACCCTTTCTCAAACTTGTCTTCATAACAAACATCACATTTCGACTTGGGCATTAAAACACTTTGCATTCATTTCTGCTTGTGCTTGCATCTTCTTAGTCCACATCTAGTAACTTAGATGCATATTGAATAAATCGTAGACACTTGATGTTACACTACCAAACCACATGCACTAAACGAACATAAAACTTACTTGAGACAAGGCCCGACTGGGATTTCATCCCCCAGCGGATACCTTACCCGTCCCGGTGACCCTACTTGGATTTCATCACCAAGGGGGAAGCCCACTCCGTTCTCTGGCGGAGGATAAACTCTAGGCAAGGTATATCTTGGCTAAGCGAGACTAGCTAACCACTGGAATCGTGAAGTGAGGGGAGCTTGCTCCTTAGCACCAGGCCACGTACCAGACCCTAACACAGATTTTTGAGCACCTAAAACAACACCTGAAACCATCTTTAGACTGCCTTCTTCTAGGACCCATTCTTGCAGCCAATCTCCCCAAACATTCATCTAAGGCATAAGCCACAGCTTCTAGAGTTAATTCCTAGGATTTATCGCTTAGGCTTGTCTGTCGCTCTCTGTTTTCCTCTTCTCATCTATTTGTTTGAGTAAGTGAGGACGCTTTCTTCATTGTTTTTCCAAGAATCTTCAAATCTTTTGGTTCTCTGGAAAACACAGTCACCAGCATCGGTTCTTCCACCGACGTCGGCTTTCCCCAGTCACCAGCATCGGTCTTTTCACCGACGTCGGCTTTCATCTCTTACCGACATTAGTTATCTGACCGACGTCGGCTATCTTCCTTACCGACATCAGTTTTTAAACCGACGTCGGTCTCTGTCACTGTCCTTTTTTTTTCAAAACCAGCAACCTAAAACCCTGTCCCTTCTCTGTCAAAGACTCCATCCTGATTTTCTGAAACTAAACAACATAGTTTCTGGAACCTGACCCTCTTCTTAACCACTCTCTTGTCCCTAACCAGTCCTATCATGGAGTTTCGCTCAGACACTGAAATAACTCCTACAGGACCGACCCCAACTCCGACCCTGACTCAAATTCCCATCATCCCTGAAGGGGACCAAGATTTTGAGAGATTCTTGGACCTTAATACCGCAGCCCTCCAAAACTATCTCGTGAGAAACCCAATGCGAGACCTTTCGGGTGACGTGGTGACGACATCCACACCATTCGCCACCCAATCCTTTATGACTCAACCTTTCGCCTCAACTATTAACCCAACCATGGCCAATACGCAAAGTTTGGCCTCCCCGTCTATTTTTAGACCGACCTCCATCGGGGTTCCATTACCCCCTCAACCACCTGCAATTCAACCAAGTTCTACATCATATCAGAACTTGATTGTCTCGACCCCTCATACTCTTACGCCCACAAATGTAGGAGTGCCAACCTATCTTGCTACCAGTGCCGCTATTCAACCACCTTTGGTGGTGCCCAGTCAACTTATACCTTCGACCTTCATAACGCAACCACCTTTAGCCTCCACTTCTGCCCTTACGACTAGTCATCCGTACATTGTACAACCGACTATGTCGCACGCCTCCTCTAGCCTCTTCCAAGCGCCTTACAACCTAGGGGGCGCTCAACCCGCCAATCTATCAGCAGACATCATTAAGATGCTAATGGATAAAATGTCCAGTCTCGAAGCCTCCATTTCTGGTTCAAGCAATACTTTGTCATATGAGCAAATTTGCAACGAGCCCATCCATCCTTCCGTCCCTATTTGACCATATCCTAACCATTGGGAGCTTCCTAAATTCACTCGCTTTTAGAGTAAGGAAGACCCACAACAACATCTACGGGCATTTAGACATGCCTGTTACCTTATTGCCCACAATGATGCGTTATTATTACGCACGTTTCCTATGTCACTTTCTGGCCCTACCCTTGACTGGTATAGTTCTCTTGCCAGACACTCTATCTTTTCATTCATCCAACTCGCCCAATTATTTCTCGACCAATTCTCTATTAACATTACTAAACAAGTCTCTATCACAGACCTCTACTCCATCAGACAATTTGACGATGAATCTATAGTCAATTTTGTCGCTCGTTGGAGAGGCTTGATTAACCAGCTCTCCTTCTCCTTGCCTCAACCCGAGCTCATCGAGCTCTTTTCTAGAGCATGTGCCAACCACATCTCTTCTAACTTATGGATTTAGACATTCCGTACTTTTGACGAAGCTTTTATCATGGCTCGAAAGCTTGAACTCCGTGCCCTTGAAGAAGATAAGGTCAAATTGCGTAATACCAACGCAAAATCTACTGACCATTCTTCTTCCAGACCTTCTTCTTCTGCCAACTCCAAGTCCAAAGGAGTGGCCAACACTGTGGTCATTAGATCACCATCCTCAACAACAACGAATTACTCTCAACCTTCGACA
Source organism: Torreya grandis (assembly GCA_037957365.1). Lineage (NCBI taxonomy): Eukaryota > Viridiplantae > Streptophyta > Pinopsida > Cupressales > Taxaceae > Torreya > Torreya grandis. The sequence goes on from JARHVA010002350.1 coordinate 1,501,403, forward strand.
TCTTCCAGCATCACCAAACAATTCCAACAACGGTATATCCAGCGTTCTTACACTCCACTTGGAGAACCATACGCTTCCATTTTGGAAAAACTTCTCAAGCAGGGGGTCCTCAATCTCCCTCCAATCCAACCACCTCAATTTGACCCCTCTAAAGCCCTCCCTACATGGTATAGAGAGGCTGACTTCTGCCACTTTCACCGCGTCCAAGGCCATGACATTGACAACTGCCGAACTTTCAAAAACATCGTCCAAGACATGATCGACAAGGGGGATCTTATTTTAGATAACCCGAACGCCCCACCTAATCAACATATCGACGTCTTCAAACACCCTTTTCCAAATCATCCGCCTACTCAAAACAACGTCCAAACCATAACCAAAGATTCTCATGACCATGACATTCACACGATTAACACTATCTTACCTCTTGTCTCTGACCAATCTCTTTCACAGGCAGAAGAGTCTTCTCTTATTCGTCTATCACAAGATGAAGAACCCTCTTCTCCTATTAGTCCTCCATCTATTTCTCCTATATTGGGGGACGCCTTGACCACACCTACACCATTAGCCCCACCTTCATCCAATGACCATACCTTGCCTACTCCTCAAGCACAAGCAGAAGGCACAATCATCCCTGCCTCCTGCCATCTGGAGGAGCCACACTCTCCTATTTCTTCTCCACCAAGAGAAGAACCAGTCTCTTTACCCATTTCAACCGAGGAAGACCCAGTCACGGTTTCCTCTTGCCCTTTGCCTGAGATTGTTACATCTCACTCACCTTCGTCCATATCCAAACCCAAACCCACATCTAACCTTGCCCCACACAATAGTGGCCCTCGACCCAAACTAATGAAAGCCACCAGACCACATCGAAGAATTTCTCCCCCACCTTCATCATTGCCTTCAATCTTGGGCCCGCATCCATCCACTTTAATAGGAGTACTGCCTACTCCCATCCTTCACAGAGGCACGTCGCCTCCATTACCCCCTCAACCCATCAAACGTATATCTCCCTCAAACCATCGACCAATGCCTCTTATGCCCCTTAAACCAAAGTCATCAACCCCTACTGCAATAAGACATCTAAACCCATTAGCAGGTTCTTATACCTTGCTTTTACGGCAATTGTTGCAGTCCTCTCGCCTCAACCTCCCACCTCTCAGACCATATCAATCTCTCGAACCAAAACCACCCTAGTTTGACGACACTTGCATTTGCGCATATCATCGCACACCAGGACATGACACTGAGCATTGTTGTGCCCTCAAGGTTGCCATTCACCAATGTCTGGAAAATGACACCTCTCTTCTCGACCACGTTATCAATAAACCCTCAACACTGCCTCTCTCATCAACTCTCGGACCAAGACCCTCTTGGTTCGACAAATCTAAATTTTGCAACTATCATCACACTCCGAGACATGACACTGAGCATTGTTGTGCTCTCAAAGCTGTCATTCGTCAACAATGAAGAAATGCTTTCCTTCTCACAAAGGACCCTCTTAACCACCTCTTCGACAAAACATCAACCCCGACCCATGCCTCTCCAACCTCATCGCCTAAATCGGGATCACCACGACAGATTATGGTCCCTTTACTACGTTTGACCCTGTTATTTGACATTAACACAATCCATTTAATCACCAAGCCTCAGTCAACCTTGACTAATCTATCCAACATTCTCCCTAAGTGACTGGGGGAATCCAACCTTATCCTAACTTCGATCAAACATTCAACCAAACCTCGACCAAGTCTCGACCAACCCTCGACCATGACATCGACCAAACCTCTGACCAAACCTTCGACAAACTTTGACCAAACATTTTACCACACTTCAACCAATTCTCGACCAATCAACAATCAAATATCATTCAACCAACACTCAACCAGTCTCGACCAATCAACAACCATATCAGTCAACTTCACATCCACCATCAACATCTGACCAATCTAGAAAGAGCCAAATGGGGCAAGTCCGCTCCTAATTGACTTAGACCTTAACACACTAGCATGGCCTAGGGACTTATCAGACCTTGAGCCCCCCCTTTCTGCGTTGCATCTTCGACCATTCTTCTGTTAGTTGAGTACTCATCTACTTGACACGTAACTTGAGCTCGTCCCCTGAGCAATCCTCGTCCTCTTGATCCTCATCCCTTTCAACCCTATTTCCATTTAACAAGTCCTCTACAACCCTTTTATGATGCATGGATGCTTTGTCCTAATAAAAGGGGAGTCCTTGAACTTCTACAGCCTTGTCCATGACTCTAAAAAAAAAAATCAAAAAAAAAAAATATATCAAGATGTCAAAACATATCCAAGGTCACAAAATCAAATCAAAAAGACAGACTGCTCCCTCGAAGGAAAGATGTACTATCATTGCTATAGCTAATAGACTGATCCCTCGAAGGACAACTAGGCCAACTTATCAAACATTATAAAGCAAAAATATAGACCACTCCCTTGAAGGATGGCTATGACTAAATCTTGCTACAAACAGCAACCTTTCTTAGAAGCTTCCCGCATTGATCAGCTTCGCAACATGACCACTACATCAAAAGACATCTCTATGTAGGCTTCCCACATCGATCAGCCTGCAAAAAAAAAAAAAAAAAAAAGGGTCATGGACTTGGCTTGTAGTTGTCTCAGGGTCTCCTATAAAAAGGGGCAAGGTTATTCCTGCTCTTAAACTGGGTTACCCTATCCACCTCCTATCACCTGCTCAGGGGACTTCGAGCTCACTTTAATGTCAAAGTGATTCGATTACCGTTCTAACACCACACTGGTCAATGACGTAATGCATGAACGGGGCTTTTGTTTTAATAACCCCTATCTATGCTTCCTTTCTGGTCCTTGTCAATGAAAGAGCAATTTGCCTTTCATCTTTTCTCTACACTTTGGTCACATTTAACCGCATCAATTGGTGACTCAACTCAAACCAAGCCATTTTTCACCATTTTCAGCTAGCATCATCCTAGTCCATTTCACATAGTTTCCATGGACACCAATACACATGGGAACTACCAACCAGACCCAATTTATGTTAAGCATAAACCAATACTTGCTGAAGCATAAATAGACTTCCATTCATTTTTAGCATACATCCATCACGACTATGGAAACTTGCTAGGGATGAAAGCCCCTTGGCCCATGTGACATCTATAGCATCATCTTACCCTCATCATTTTGACACTTGACCACATCCAATCATCGATCAATCAGACCTTTAGTCCGAACTACATTGGTCTAAGGCCCTATGACCAGGGCTATGTAGGCAGCACTCAGATAACACATCCTCTGAGGTTAGCTCGACTACCCCCATTTGTTTGTCTCTTTGATGGACAAACCTTCTCTTCTGCGACCTTGACCTTGACCACGACCAGTCTATCGACAACTTTGACCAAGACCAATCCTTTTCTTCGACCAAGACCAATCATTTTTTTTGACCAAGACCAATCATTTTCTTTGACCAAGACCAATCATTTTTTTTCGACCAAGACCAATCATTTTCTTTGACCAAGACCAATCATTTTCTTTGACCAAGACCAATCATTTTCTTTGACCAAGACCAATCAATCTCTTTGACCCTTCCTCCCTTTTAG